>APFE030491816.1:170561-189131 GCA_000404065.3 Pinus taeda | reverse complement strand
TGAGAGTTTCATATTGAATTCTGAGAGCTTGTAGTTTTGCACATTTTACCTGATCATCTCCTTCATAGCTTAGAATGATCTTGTCCCATATTTCTTTGGTGGTTTTGAGCTGCATAACCTTGATGAATTCTGATTGAGATAGACTCCCCAATAGATTATTGACAGCCTTTACATTTGTTTCATACTGCTTTTTACCAGTCGTATCTATAGGAGTTGCTGATGGAAATGTGTATCCTCCTTCCATGATATCCCAAACTTCTGTACCAAGAGATTGAAGATAGGTCGTGGTTCTTACCTTCCAATAGAAAAAGTTGCTCCCATCAAAGATTGGTGGCCTGATGGATGCCTCCTTTTCGTAGTTGCTCATGATGATAGATCTTCCTTCAAGCGATCAAGCTTCTTTTGAAGGACTTGCTCTGATACCAATTGTTGGAAATAACACTGAGAGGGAGGGGGTGGGGGGGGGGTGAATCAGTATTAGAAATTTGATAATTTTTCATTTCCATAAACAAATTGATATATGCTACTTTTGTTAATTAAACATGCGTATATACGCAACTGTGTTTAGAGAAAGCCGTGTATATCTTGAAGACTTCTAATTTAGTTAGCTGGTCTTAATCTGTGTATCAGAACCATAAAATAGTAATCAAGTGCAGTAAACAGTACAGGCAATCACACACATGAACACAAGATATAAGGTGGAAACCCAATCTGGGTGAAAACCACCTGCTGCAATTCGTCTCTATCTTCTTTTAATAAGAAACTTCCTTTTACAATATTTCTGTACTGGTGCAGTCTTATACCAGTATGCTGGCTTCTACCTGCAGAAGGCTACAACCTTCTCTCATTCTCAACTTCTCTTGGAAGGGAGCTACAACTCCTTTAGCTCTTGTACTAGCTGATGAACTAGTACGTAGGTGCTGACCTACAGAAGGCTACAACCTTCTCTTTTCTTCCAGGGACCACGTTTCATAAATTTTCAAACTGGATCCATCAATAACATCAATCAAACATCAAATGTATCTGCATCAACCAATCTCCTTTGCACCAAACAAAACTGAATCAAACAGTCACTTCTCTGAATGTTGTAACTAGAATATAGTAACAGTAACCAGAACCAATCCTGAACCCAGAACACTGCAGCAATAAATAGGAGTAGCTAAAACATATTTTATGAGACGTACGCTACTTCAATATGTAGAACCTGCATGCATACACTACTGTATTAAGGAAAACCTGCGTATACGCTATTTTGAATTATCGAACCAGCGTGTATATGTGCCTTTGCTATGCCGAACATGCGTACAGATCTATAAAAGATAATTTACCCTTTTCAATGATTCAGACATCAATTATACCCAGATTATCAGATTTATAGATCAATTCATGCACCATATATAACAGATCAAAATCACACAAATATACTTCTATTCAAGCCTTAAGATCTTGACCCATCAATAGAACTTATCCTTCTTCTAGTGCTTAGGTTCCTCCTTAATTCAGATCCAGCTATGCACCATAACCCAATGACCAGTGTTCTAGATCTTGCTCTTCATCAGATATTCAATCCTTGAGTGTTTTTGCCTAATGATCTCCTTCCCCTTTTATAGTCCTAGGCTTTACCCAATACCATGGTCCAAAACCACTTAGAACCAATACTTGGGACCCAATATCTAGGTTTAACACTTCATACAAGATACCATGGTCCAAAACCAAAGGTCCAAATACCAAGGACTAAATACCATGGACTAAAAATAAGTTTTCCCACAAGTATGCGCTTTTCCTTGCATGAAAGTGCGTGCATACGCGCCTTTTAATCAGAGATCCCGCTTGTATATGCGACTTGGTTAAGTGGAACCTACGTATATCTCTTTTTCCTTCATTCTAAGAGCCTGAACTATGATATGTCATCAGAGTGAGTTACCATCAAGGACAACACCTGTGCCATAGTGCCAAACATGTGTCATAATGCCAACAGACTATTCCATAAATTCACTGGCAGAAAAGGGACAACGGTAGGTGTCCTTTGACCCCCCTTAGCAAGCAAGAACATGAGAAAACATTAAAGCATCATGGGTTGCATTTTCCAAGAGGAGGGACTGCCATGACATCGTGGAAAAGAAAGTAGTTGGCCAAGAGAAAAAGGGGAGAGGTTATTGAACCCATGATACATGCACTCTTGATGAGATCAAGGTGCACACACAAACACAACATACACAGAGGGAGAAAACCTCCTCGCTGACAATGCAAATAAAGTGATGTTGAAAAAGAGGCGAAAAGGTAGCAGCATGAACTGGTTGGATGTTAAAGAGAGCCATAAACTAGCTGAAAATCTCTTTTGAAATGGGTTGGGCATAAGCATCATAAAAAAAATAGGCTTTCCTTGGGGATGAAGGTAGGATGGTCTGGTGGTGTTCTAGTTCAGTGGTGCATTCATTGAAGGCTTCCCTCTGAAAGCAGTCCACCTCAAGCTTTGGAATCTAACTCAGGGGTGATAGCTACAAGTAATAGTGGCTATAGCTTGTCTACGGTTGGGTGGAGAGTTATAGTCCCACTGTCATTTGGAACATTTTTTCACTGCTTAAGATAAGTGCTCTTATGTTTGTTATTCACAACAAAATATTTTTGCATTCCTAGTTGAGATGGTGTTATTACTGCAAGAGGCATGTCTGCATTATTATTATTTACAAGAGTAACTAATATGTTGTGTTAATTCTTGAAGGCGTTGGAATAGTGTGTAAATAATATTGACTATGTTATAAAAATGTTTAGCATGAACATTTTTCTTTATTGTAATATAATGGTTATAGGGATTTCAAGCTTTCATTAGCATTGCTTATATTGCAATGTGGTGAAATTGAGGATTCCTCGTCTTTTATCCTTGTTGACCTATAACTTTGAATGGTGGTCTCCTCCATGTATTCAATATTTTATATCTCGGTTTTGGGTTTTGGGTTCTTGGTTCTAGGTTTATAATACCATGATAACAAGAGTTCAAGCTAGAGTGAACCTTGGATTTGGTGTTGTGGATGGCACTATTTCATGAGCTTGAATAAATTGATTATATATTCTTGTACTTGACACCAATTCACATCTCTACTCTGTATGTATTGTTGTTGAATCCCTCAAAGTTGGATTTCATATTTTGTATGATTTCTTTGTGCTAGAATGGTGTTCAACTAGAATTGTACTCTATTAGGGTGAATATATATATATATGGAATCTCCTTCTTGAATGGTAAAACATGAGATTTATTTTGATAGTAAGTTTTCTCTTCACTGCATATAGTCTAGGGTAGCATATTGGAGATCTTTCTCTCATCTTTTGTCTGTTAACTTGTTCTTTTTTATATGCATGTTTCTCTTGATTTTCCCATAATGCAGACCCTCATTTTGGGTTAGTGTCTTCACTCTTTCCAAAGCATAGATATGAGATAATCGTGTTCCTTTTATTGATGATGAAATTACCTTAGGAGCTAGAGGAATTGGTGTTATACCTTTTGGATGGGCATGAAACTACCTCCAAGCCACATGCATGATGAAAATATATCCTTATTGACTTCTACTCATTTGTGTGATGTTATTCACATGCATAGGTTCTAGTATGTTTACTTTAACATCAAGGGAGACCACAAATCTCTGAAAGGGATAAATGGGAAAGTCATTGTTTCATATTTTGTGTCTTCTGCCATTAAATACCTTCAGGAGATGAACTGGTTGTAAGCTTAGAAGGGATAGCACCAGTGCATGCTTCATAGTCTTAATGAGCGACATTGAGTTATGGCATGAGTATAAACCATTGCAGAACCACTGTGGTCAAGCCATGGTCGAGTCCTTGCATGATGGATTAGAAAGAGGCCTTATCCTTATCCCATTTAAATCCTCATTCCATGGTCGCAGTGTGATGTATCAAGTTGAGCAAGGGTTGGCTTCCAAGCAAGATTGCTAGTCATAATACAACATGCTTAACCCAATGCAATGCTAGTGAATGAGTGACAAATATTTAACAGGAGGTGATTTACTTCAGAGCAAGGACCCCATATGATGTAAGCCCGAAGCGATTGCATCCCAAAATCCCACAGTAAGTTGTTCAAAGGGGAGTCAGATTAACAAGGGTCAGGCTATTGTGGCATGAGTGGGACCACCAAAGTCGAAAGCATGATGAAAAGCTCGGGTCCAATCACAATCAAGGGTGTATAGAGAAGGGTGGACCCATATTACACCTAATCCCAAGAGGAGTTGGTAGTAGAGGATGTGATGCTTGGTGGAGAATCTGAGCAAGACGTCCCCATGGGACAACTCATCCTAGGAGACTCTTCTCGAAGAGAATCCAAAGGAGCGCACTTTAAAGAGGAGTGGGATGACATGAGTCATGTTGTAGTCACATACACACACATGTGGCAAGCCATTCATTGGAGTTTCGTGGACTCATAGATGGGTCAACCTCGGAGAAAAACGACAAGTGCATCATTGCAAAGGTTGGGTAATAGTCCGAGAAACTAGATTTTTTCCAACAACTAACATCTCATCAAGTGGTCAGTAGCATATATATATATGTGTGTGTGTGTGTGTGTGTGTGTGTGTGTATAAGGTTTTTGTTAAAGGATAGTGTAGGGCATGGACCCAAAACCCATGAACGGGTCGGAAGCCAACAAGAAATTTCCAAGTGGTGTTGGGAGGATAGCTAGGGGTATAGCAACGTGGCTACCATGTGCCTAGGCTGATGATTCGGCACTCTCTTATTCACCATAACTTCAATGGTCGCATCTCATGATCTAAAGGTCAGATTGAGGTAAATTTTTATGTCACTAGAATCATCTTGACAAGACGAACACAATGGTGATGTCAAACTAAGGTTTTAAGTAGGTTGAAAAGGTCAAATTTTTTAGATCCAATTTCCATAACGAGACCTTGGATCTTGGGTTAGCATAGTAACCACCTCATATTAATCCATGTTAAGGTGAGGATTAGAAGGGGGCTATTACATATTAGTATTATAGAATACAAGTTCAACACTTGGACTAGATGAGATCTATCATGGGTAAGTGACAGTAGAATTTCCGCAAGGGGGTTTCCTAATGATTTTTATAAAATTAACTAAACAAGTGTTTAAGTGTTAAAAGTTAGTTTGTGACTGATGGATTGTATGCACAATTGACATGCCTAACTCATGATCTAGTTATGTAGCATGGTACTATTGCATGAATCCTTGGATCTAGGGAGGAGTTCAATTATGAGTCTAATAACTGAACATGAGCATAATGGTATCTTACTCATATCAATTGATATGTGTTGCACACTAACTGCAATGATGTTTGGTGTGTTATTGTGATAAATGCATTGGCAATGGATTCTCTTACTATTTGGCATCTTGAAGGCTAGACAATTGGTGGTTGTGGCCTTGGAAGTTATATTTTCTTTAATTTTGTAGAACTACTTGTAGGGCATTGAGTACTTGTAGCATAGCATCACCATTGGTTGGGAGAGGTGATCTTGTATGCTTGGAACAAAAATGTTCAGGCAGTTTGAGGGATTTGGCGAAGAATCCTTATGTAATGTATAATCTATATAACATTGCTTAGTCCAGTGGACAAAATGCATAAATATTATATGTTGGTATGGATGTGGAAATCCCATGGTATGTATGTGGAAATCCCATGGTATGTATGTTGTAGGAGGCTAAGAACCTTAGTAGAGGTTGATCGTTTCCTATATGTTGATGTTATGTCCTAGTCTATGAATGCTTATTTTCCTTGGTTAATGCCTTCCTTATTTAAGGAATGGGATGTGACACGTGGAAAAAAGGATTGGTTGAAGCCTATGAAGGTCATATCCCAAGTCTATGAAAATGGGAATCCATTTTCAGTAATTGAATTGCCTAGCTTGAGAGCAAGGGCCTTGTGTAGACCTTGTGGTCAAAGGACTCATAGCCCTACTGGCACATAAGGAGATTCGTGGTTGTTTGTTGGTATTGATTATGGTATCATCAAGATAAAAGGTAGGGGGAATTGCTTGCCTACAGAAATAAGTGTTTGTTTGGTACTATGATTGAGAAATTTTATACATGCAGTAACTAGGAAAATCTCTACATAGACATGACGCCTACATAAATATGGAGAGTAATATGTACAAGATGACAAGAATCCATATGTTGATGGTCAGCAACTAACTTTTGAGACTGCAATATTAGAGTTTACCTTGAATTGTTAGAAAGTCTTGTGTTCCTTATCCTCTTCAATAAATACCTAAATTTCTCGTATGGGGTATACCCCTAGTGTAAATTAGCTGAAGAATGTGGCATCGATGATGAGATTTCTATAACAGAGTTCATCTTAACCTATTATACTTCAGGGGACATTTCACATGATGAGGATTCCCTTGCTAAGTTATACAACTCAGATAATGTGGATGTGGTTGAAGTTGTTAGTGATGTTGCTATAGTTGAAAGTGGAAAGGTTGATTATTTGTTTAGGGATGATAGTCTCAGTAAAGAGGTTGATAATAAGTTAGGGTATCTAGTAAAGACATGATTATGCAGGGGAAAATATGAGTATAATAAATTGTTTCAAATTACTCCCCTTAAGATTGCAGATACCTTGATTATTATCCTTAGTAAAAAGGCTTAAATTAAATTTTTTTTGGTCTCTATACAAGAGGCTGAATGAAATTAATGATGTTGAATCTAATCTTAACTGCAATTTACAAAGCGTGGTTATAGACAAGTTTATATGTGCATGTACATGTAGAAATTTTGGTTTTCCAAAAACTTATGTTGAAAATAAAATGTGCTTATTTATATCCTAGATCTTGAGGAAAGTGACTACTATGTAAATTTAGAAATGTGTTCAGTTGTAGGGAAACTTGCTTGAAATAGGAAGGAAAGGCAACTGGTATATTCGTCTATATTTATTAATGCACTAATAATTAAGTGTATGGGGCAACACATAGAAAGACTCGGTAGTAGTGAAAAGAAACACGTATTGTGGTATCGTACAGTAGGATATGGACCAAGTCCATCGAGAATGAGAAAAAGGGACATTTATCTAGAGGGAGAGAACCTTTAGTAATTTGGAGGTTGAGATCAAAGACTTGGAGGTTGAGCTCAAAGACTTGGAAGTTCAGTTAAAGCTTTGCATGGTAGAACTTAGAAAAATCACGAGGAAACATTAGGAATTGGTTGAGTGGAATGTTGTGTTGCAAAAACAATTGCGAGAGATGACATACCAAGCTAAATCCTCAAAAAGGAAAAATGGCACCGGTAGGAAAAGGCCTCGTGAAGCCGAAAAGGAGAAGAAGATACTCTCTTGTTGGTGTTGTTGAGAAGAACATCTAAAAAAGGATTTCCCCCACACGTAGAAGAAGAAATCAATTATCCCATATGAGCCATAGGGACATGAATCAACAAAGTAATACATTGAGAAGGAGGAGGGGGCACTCCCTCAATCTCCTTGACACACACATATATGTGTTGGAATGATCCCCTGTGAAATTTGGGGAATATAAGACTTCAATGTTGTTGTGAGCCTCATAAAGAAGTCCTGAATTGATTTTGGTATGAATATGCATGTGTACATATATACTTATGTGCACCTATGTGATGCTTGGAAGAGCCATGAACGTAGGATTCATAGGGAGAGAAATTGATTATGGGGATTGTTTTATATTAATGCCTATAAGTGGCAGTTTTAATTTATCTTTTTCATTACTAGCATCATTTTAATTTTAAATTTGTACATGACCATGTTGTTTTGTGTGTAGTTTCCTCTATGATTTTGATCATGGATTTTATCATTTTATGGTTTCACCTCTTATTTTTCCTCTTGAAAATCCTATTGATATTATGACAAGCCTTTGATTTACATAAATGGGGCTTATGTCCTTGATTCAAATTGATTGAAGGTGGAAGGCCATGAAGCTTTGGTTAAAGAGAGCTAAAGAGGGTTGTATGTAATGGACATGAGTAGTGATCAATTGAGCAAGTTCTAGGAAACGAGGATATTCAAGCTAGGTAGATGGGTTGGAAAAAGGCAAATGCTGAAATATATTGGAGGAGTTACTCCTGGTCACTACAACAACATGATCACCAATTGGTTGTCTAGTCCATAGGGAATGATAGACAGTGGCATGGTAGCCATGGAATAGAACAAGGGAAGTTCTCCGACCTTAACCCAATATAAGTGTGTGTGTGTGTGTGATGCCCATGATCATTCCAATCTCTATATGCAAATATGAAGATGCCATTTTGTCTAACAGGGTTTTGTTAGCATCTCTTCTTGTGGAAGAGGAACTATTTAAAATTATTTAATGCAGGGGTGAATGGCATAAAAGGTTCCTAGTTAATGAGGAATCAAGAGGGAAAAGTACCCCTAACTAATCTATAATTTTAATATTATGTGAACATAATTTATAAATTATGCCCATGTTATATTATGAATAGTGAATGTTGAAGGATATAACAACATTATGAAAGTAGTATGATCTATGACATGTGGGGAAGATACTGGAGGTAGTGTTGCCCGCTCTCTGTGGGTGGAGACAGTGTGGTCTTTGGATTGTCAATGTTTGTTGTGTACATGTCATATTGTGTTATGTGTGTTGTATACGTGTTGTGTTTTACATGTTTGTGTGTACCATGTGCATGTGTATGTGTTGTGGTATACTTTGTATATATGCATGTGTTGTGTAATTTTTTGGGGCAGGTAGATATGGGACTGTCTAGGCTCTTATGTTGCAGAATGTGTATGGAACAAGCAGACATGGGACTGCTTGGGCATACGAAGGTGTGGAATACACCTATATTCCTATTGACAAAAGATTATTTGGTTGGTAGTAACTACTTTGCTTTGGTAGTTCCCATATTCGTAAGGTAGTGATTGGGCTTATGTATATTTATTTGTTACTAAGTTTCGGCCTTGGGGCTGATGAACCACTTAGTAAATTTGAAATTGAAGAGAAGAAAAGAGAAGAGAAGACACTAGGTGATTCTTGGGCTCGAAAATTGATCTAGTGTGTGTACGTGGTCAAAGAGAAGAGAAGGAAATAGGTTTTTGTTGGGCTTGGCAACCAATCTAGTGTGTGTACGTGGTCAAAGGGAAGAGAATGAATTGGGTTCTTGTCGAGCTGGCAACCAATCCAATGTGTGTACGGGAAAAGGAAATACTATTGGATTCTTATCAAGATGGGCTACCAATCCAATGTGTGTAAAGGAAGAAGCAAAGATAAAATTAAGATAAGTATCAATATTTCATTGATTTCTGAACTTTTAAATTATGAATCTAAATTCAATATTATGACTTATGATCGTTTGGGTTATGAGTTAAATTGGTTTTGTTATGATAGGAATTAAAGTAGAATTTTGAATTTTCCGTATCAACAAATTACTAATGAGGTGTGATTTTAAATTATCACATTTTTTGTTGATGAGATTCATGAAATCTGTGTTCCCATGATGTAGGCATGGATATGGGAGTGCATGTTCGAATGAACGAAGTTGAATGCAAGGTGGAATGGTAGAAGTATCCTAAATTCAAATATTTCAGGAGAAAACCCATTGTGGGACTCAATGGTGCCCATTGATCACCATGAAGCATGCTATGACTTGTATGATAGTTTTGGAGGTAGGGATATGCCATGGATTTGAACTCCTTCTGATGCAAGGAAGCCTTGCCAAGGGATGGATCGCTCGAGGGAATGAGAGGCGGAGAGGGGGATTCCTGAACTTGGAAGGTGAGTGACTACCCAGAGAGAGAGTAACCAAGTGGCCCAAGGGACTGAGAAGCAGAGAAGGGAAGGTTGGAAAATAGTTTGAGGTTCTTAGTCATGAGCATAATTGATTACAGTCAAAAGCACATTGAGGGTGTGCCCATAAATAATGAGTTGAAATTGTTCGCTAAAGGAACTAAGGGCTCAACAAAGTATCACTGGATAAAAACAATCCAAATTGGTTTGGATACACCTAAAGCATCCAAAGACTGTAAAGAGGAGAAATTAAAAACGGAAGAATTAATACTTAATGTATATATCATAATTTTATGAGATGGTGGAATTATAACTTGATGTTTATAATATCTTATTTGTTGGTTGAAGAAAATGCATGGAACATTGTAAATGTTTAAAGAGATGAGTCTATAAAGCTCCACGAAACAATATGTTTGTTTTTAAAGTGTCTTTGATTCTATATGTCATTGAACACCTAGAACAGTGTTCCCCCAAGCGGGAGGGGTTTGTATCAAACAAATTTCTTATCCTCATGTATGCAATGTAAATACTTTTATAAATTAAAAGGTTGAGAGAGGGACATAGATTTCATTGTTTGAGGCAAGAGATTGCTTGACAAAATTGTTGTTTTAAATATTAGTCTTGGTTGGTTGAGTGGGTTGACTATGCCATAAATTAACTGGAAGAAAAGGGATAGGGGTAAGTTTCCTTTAACCCCCCTTAGCAAGAAGAGGACAAAACATTAAAGAAACATGGGTTGCATTGTCCACGAGCAAGGACTATAGTGACAACGTGGAAAAGAAGGCAGTTGGCTGAGAGAAAAAGGGGAGAGGTTATTGAACCCATGATACATGTGCTCTAGAGGGGGACTAGGGAGGACACACAAACGTAGCATATGCAGAGGGAGAAAACCTCCTAGAAAGCAGAAGTTGCAAATGAGGCAAAGAAAATGGCATTCTTAGAGTTGTTGAAGAAGGGGAAGAAATGTAGCAGCTCGAACTATGTTGTTGGTTGTTGAAGAGAACCATAAATTAGTTGAAGAGCTTTATTAAAAGGGGCTTGGCATAAGCATCACAAAAAACAAATAGTGGCTTGCCTTGGGGATGAAGGCACGATGGCCTGATGATGTTTTGGTTCAGTGATGCATTCGTTGAAGGCTTCCCTGTGAAAGCACTCCACCTCAAGCTTTCGAATATAGTTCGGGGGTGACAACTACAAGTAATAGTGGTTGTAGCTTATCTATAGTTGGGTGGAGATTTAGAGTCCCAATCTCAGTCGAAAAATTTCTTCACTGCTTAAGATAAGTGCTCTTATTCTTGTTATTCACAATAAAGTATGTTTGCATTCCTGGTTGAGATGGTGTTATTACTCTAGGATACATGTTTGGATTATTATTATTTACAAGAGTGACTAATGTGTTATGTTAATGCTTAAAGGCTCTAGACGAGAATGTAAAGAATATTGACTATGTTATAACAATGTTTAACATGAGCATTTTTATTTATTTTAATATGATGGCTATAAATATTTCAAGCTTGTTGCATTAGCATTTCTTATGTTGCAATGTGGTGAAATTGAGTATTCCTCTTCTTTTATCCTTATTGACCTATAATGTTTCACATCAGTCTCCTCCGTGTATTTAGAATTGTATACCCCAGTTCTAAGTTCCTGGTTATAGGTTTATAATGCCATGCTAACAAGAGTTCAAGCTAGAGTGAACCTTGCATTTGTGTTGTGGATGGCACTGTTTCATGAGCTTGAATAATTTTATTCTATATTCCTATACTTTGCACCAATTTGCATCTCTACTCTATATGTCTTGTTGTTGAATCCCTTAAAGATGGATGTTACATTTTGTATGTCATTTGTGTGTTGGAATGATGTGGTAAATCCTTGTTTTGAGTGGCTAGCTATATTCATGGTGTTCAACTGGACTTGAACTATATTAGGGTGAATATATATATAGATATATATATATATATATATATATATGGAACCTCCTTCCTGAATGGTAAAACATGAACTTATTTTTAGTAGTAAGCTCACTCTTCACTGCATATAGTCTGGGGTAGCGTATTGGATATCCCTCTCTCCTCGCTAGCCTATTAACTTATTCATTTCTATATGCATGTTTGTCTCAGTTTTCCCATAATGCAGACCCTCAGTTTGGTTTGATGTCTTCACTCTTTCTGAAGCATAGAGCCGAGAGAGACTTGTTCCCTTTGTTGAGGACGAGATTGCATCAAGAGCTAGAGGAATTGGTTTTATACCTTTTGGATGGGCATGAAACTACCTTCAAGCCTCATGCATGACAAAAAAAAATCTTTATGGACTTGTACTCTTTTGTGTGATGCTAGTCACATGCATAGGTTCTAGTATTTGTACTTGATCATCAAGGGAGACTGCAGATCTCTGAAGGGATAAATGGGCAAGGCCCTGTTTCATATTTTGTGTCTTCTTCCATTAAAGACCTTTAGGAGATTAATTGGTTGTAATCTCAAAAGGGATAGCACTAGTGCGTGCTTCATAGTCTTAATAAACGACGTCGAGTTTTGGCGTGAGTATAAACCATTACAGAACCACTGTGGTTGATCCATGGTCGAGTCCCTACACAATGGCTCAAGAGGAGGCCTTATCCTTAGTCCATTTAAATTCCCATTCCATTGTCTTAATGGGATGTATCAAGTTGAGCAAGGGCTATCTTTGAGGCCATATTTCTAGTCATACTACTACAAGCTTAACCCAATGCAATGTTGGTGAACGAGTGGCAAAGATTGAATGGGAGGTGATCGATGGTTGAGTAAAGGCCCAAGATAATGTAAGCTCAAAGCGGTTGCATCTTGGAAGCCCATAGTAAGTTGCTCAAAAGGAAGATCTAGCTTGACAAGGGTCAAGCTAGCATGGCATGAGTGGGACCACCGGAGTCGTAGGCGTGATGAAAATCTTGGGACCAATCGCAAGCAAGTGTGCATAGAGAAGGGTGGACCCATGTTACACCTAAACCTGGGAGGAGTTGGTAGTGGAGAATGTGGTGCTTGGCGGAGGAGCAAAGCGGGAGGTCCCCATGGGAGAGCTCATCCTGAAAGACTCTCCCTAGAGGGAATCTAAAGGAGCACACTTTAAAGAGGAGTGGGATGACATGAGTTAGGCTACAGTGACATACACGCACATGGAAATCCATCCATTGGAGTTACATGGACCCATAGATGGGTCAGCTTGGTGGGTCAACCCCGATGCAAAACAATGATCGCATGATTATATATATATATCGTGCATATATGTATAAGGTTTATGTTAAATCATAATGCAGAGTGTGGACCCTAAACCCATGAACGGGTCAGAAACCAACAAGAAATCACCAAGTGGCACTGGGATGATATCTAGGGGGTATAGCCACATGGTCACCATGTGCCCAGGTCGATGAGGTGGGGCTCTCTAATTTGCCAGAACTTCAATGGTCACATCTCATGATATGAAGGCCAGATTGAGGTAAAGTTTTATATCATCATAATCATCTTGACGAGACGAACATAATGATGATGTCAAACTAAGGAGTTAAGTAAGTTGAAAATATTGAAATTTTTAGACCCCATTTCCATAACAACACCTTGGATCTTGGGTTAGAAGAAGAACCACCTCCTCTTAATCAGTGTTATGGTGAGGATTAGGAGGGGGTTGTTACATCCATTTTACTCTTGTCAAAAGAAAGGAGGGTCTAGCTCACAATTCCCATGCATGTGCTTGTTTTGCATGCCCATGTTTAGAATTAAGGCTAAAGGTCTATGATTAAAGATAAGCTCATGGTTAATTAATAGGTCAAAGTCTACAATTTGGTTGGAAGAGGGGATATCAAATATTAATCAATGGCACTACTTACAATCCCATGAATACAAGTCATTTGGTTGGATTTTGGCCACTTAATTATGCCATTGCAAATTATAAGGTCTTGAGAACTACAAAGTTTAACTAACTTGGTACCAAATAAATCCTCAATTAGGTATTCATGGTTTCTTTTGAAAATTCTAACTAAATCAAGGTCCACATCTAGCCAACGAGGATAAGGATTTGAATCATTACTTATAAGAACAATTTGGTTAAATACAGTTCTAAAATTAAAGTCTCCTGGCAAGAGGATATTACCTTCATTCCTTAAACCATGAATACTCTCTAGGGAATTATAAAGGAAATTCATACCTAGATTGTTTTTCTTATAAAAGGTAGAGTTAATAGGTGTGAAATAAATAATTTCAAAACAATTCCTCTTAGTTTTAATGTTAGAGATTTCGATACAAGCGTATTAATTGAGGGGGTGGTCTATATTATGAATCCAACTATGAGGAGAGACACCCTTTTTTATATAATAGGTTATTCCTCTAATTCCTCTATGATAGGATTTCTTGTTCGAAGTTGACCACAAAATGAATCCATCTGTGTGAGGGACCTTAGACTCATCATTTTCCCAAGTTTCAACTAAAAAAATAATATCAATTTCACTTGAGGCCCAACATAACATATGACCATTATGCCATGGAAAGCCATGATAGTTCCAAAAGAGGATCAAGAGTGCTTCAAATTCTTATGTATTACTCTTCTTTTGGTCTCTATCCCTAATAATAGCTTTCCTATTTCTAATTATTGCCCATTTCCCTTTCTTTTTGGCTTCCTTTACCCTTTGAACCTCCTTCCATAATTCAACTTGGTTTGCTAGGATGAGATCCTCATTTATAAAGGTTCTTGTCCCTTTTAGGTTTGGAGATTTACCGAGTATGGAAAATTTATGATCACTACAACTTACCCTAACATGGATTAGTCTATATTTATGTTTGAGTATCTTTCCCAACTTTCTTGCTTTTATGAGATAAGTTTTTGTAATTTGTGACTTATTTTTTAGTTTTTCTTTTAAACTATTTCTAGTGTACCTTCATTTTTATTCTCTTTTATACTGGCAATTATAAGATTCAACTTTTATAATTGCACTCATGATTAAGCTCAATTAGCGTATTCACTTCCTCTTTGATGGGTTTGATGTCTAATTTATTATTTGTATTGGTTAAGACCAAATTATTATTTAGTTTTTCTTTTAATTCTTTAATCATTTCTCTCAAGGTGTAATTTTCTTCAATCATTGATTGATTGTTTTTACTTTTCCATTTCTTGTATCATATCTTTCATTATTATTAGCTTTGTCTAGAACCCTAATATTTTATTTTCTAACAATTTGTATTTGTTTTCAATAATTGTAATTGATTCTATTTTATCTTTTATTTTTCTTCTCCTCTCATTTTTTCTATTGAATTAAAATGGTCATAAAGACTTTCTAGGGTGACTTTGCTCAACCTCCCCTTTCTAGGTTGAGGTTTTGACATATTTGGCTAAATAATCATAATTTAAAATGGGTTATGAGCTAAGTCACTAGGTTTGACGAACAAAATTGATTAAACATAAAGTTAGCCAAATTTCATTGAATTTATTTTTATAATTGCTAAATATTTTATAATATTTCAAAGTATAAAGTATATGGATGAATGTTTATTTTATTGGTGAATTTTAAATATTTCAATAAATTATAAAAGCTAAATATATAAAAGAAACATGTGTTGCCTACTATGGCCACAAAATCGCTAGGACAATTGTTTTCTTGTCAAAATCCTGGCCAATTTTTTTTCAAAAAATCAGAGTGTTGGATTGTTTGAATCATTTTTTTTTTATGGTGGAAATGGATATAACACCATCAAAAACCATGGGGCACCCAATTATTCAAAAATTCTATGGTTTTGTCACTAATTGCCTTTATTTTGGCTGATTTGTGGGTTTTTTAGGCTAAACTTAAAGAATATATGTAATTTAAAAAATATTTTAATATTTAATTTTTTGTCATTATTTATTTTTATTATATGTTAATTTTTTTAATTTAAATGAAGTTTTCCAACCTAACAAATATAATTTATTTTTATTTATCCCATACACACTAATATATAAATTTATATTATTTATAATCGTATAATAAATTTTAATCTATGCAAAAAATAAATATATAAAAGATAGTTTTTAATTTTAATATATATTTAATAAGTTTGAAGCTCCACGTATCATTGATCAAAAGAAGTCTTACAAAAGAGTGTTTTCTACCTTACTAATCTGCCCCTGAAGAAACCAAACCAATAAGATAAAGTAAATAATCTTAAGATTACACAACCCTGGCTTCACCAGTTTGTTAGTGAAAAAAAAAAAAAGATTCTTCACCGATTTGTCGGTAAAAAAAAGGAGATTCCCAAAATACATACGCCCTGCCGACCAGCGATTGACATGCATGTTCGTAGATACAAAACTAAGCGAGCAAATATTCAGAGCCTTCATCTGCTAAAAGGAAGGAAGACGTGCACAAAGCTGAACTTAGCTGAGAAAGGCATCCATTGGCAAACAGGAAGAGCGAGACCATTGTCGTTCAGTGAGCGGAGACAACCATTCACGACCACGAACACCACGATATGACCACGACCTTGACCACATCCTCGGCCACAATCTCCACGGCTACGACCTGGACCACCATCTCCATGGCCACGTTGCTTCACCCCATGCAATTTTAACTCACTAACTCTCTGGCCACGGTCAATTGAGCTATTGATGGTTGAATTGCACTATCGAGACCGTTGCCTGGCTAATACTCCATGATGCCAACTATAGTTGCCGGTGAATGGAAAGGAGATAGAAGGTTCTTTGTGACAGACGAATCATCAGAGTGAGGTTAGTCAACCATCTCGAACCCCACAATGCCTAGGCCGATGGAGGAGTGTGTTAGGAGGTGCAGTGATAGACAGATGTGTCAACTTGGAGAAAACCAGAGAATGCCCAAGGATGGGCCAACCGATGTGAACATAGAAATGACGAAATCCATTAACATGGTGACTAAGGGCGGCATATCATTTTCCTGTAACCCGGAGCCGACCGAATATACTACCCACTGAGTTCATTAATGACCACGACGTGTGAGGATTTAAAATGGTGTACCTGCGCATTGGGATGAGCATGCAAAATGCCAAGTGTCCGGTATAACAATTTAAGTGAATCATAAGCATGATGTTTGGCTCGAACTAGAAACTTCCGTGTGAAATTTTAAAATTTAAAGATTAAAATAATTTTTTAATTTACACATGTTTCTTTGTGGTTTGGTGTGCGGAAGATGCACGGAAAATTGGGGATGGGGTGTGGGTTGCTGACGATAACCTGCAACTGCAATTGCTTTAGTAATCCGATGGGCACTCTAACCATTTCGCTTTGTTTTGAGATTCTCTTATCCTATATGGGAATTAAGTTAAGTTGGTATTGGGCAGGGAGCATAGTATAGGAGCATGCAGTGGCGTGGTTGGCAAAGCTCAGGGGTTTGGGTATTGGGAAATTGTCTGTTTGTACACCTGCATTTCCATAGGAAATTTTTGTCTTTTGGCCATGCACAGTCGGGGAGGAGATTGCAAGGACCTGGGAATTGGGGAAAAGGAGGAGAGAAGTCGTGGGCATGAGCCCCGGCAGGGAACTGAGACTGGCTATGTCAAAAATGGAAGGAGGGGAGACGAATGTTGTGCTACGAGGCTCGGGGATGGCTGGCCACCTTTGTTGGGCACCCATGACCAGCGAAGGGCAACTCAAATAAGTTGGGTTGATGGTCGAAGGGTAGTTAGGCCACTGTAACGGGGATTGGAGGGATAATGCATGCATGAGTGATGCTAAGGGGGGGCTTTAATTAGGGCATAGAGCCTCAAGTGTGGGGCATGGGTAGGGCCTCCCTCAGGGGGGTGTTTGAAGCCTAGGGGATGGAGCAGCAAAGTTCTACCATCCGAAAACTTAAATTATGCAGTAGCACAATGAAGATTGATTGTTCAATTGGATGTCTTGTCTCCAAAGCAAGTCCGCCGAGTGGTAAACCCACCCTGACACACGAAAACTCTCGGCCAGACCAGGTAGCAGCTCATAAACCGGCTAATCGCCATGCTCTACAAGGGGTTGGACCGGTGAGATCATGGCATGACCAGCGAAGACTCGATGTTGAGGTAAGAGGCCATGGGAGGCCAAGCATGGCATGGAACCCAACTCTTCCGACGATCAACGAGGTCAGAAGTTTGTTGAGCGATTAATCAATGAAGCGGAAATCGCCTACTGGGAGGGAAACAATGAAGAAATTAGGAGATTGATAGAAGAATGAGAGGAAGACTTGAAAACGCAGGAGAGTGAGATAGATACAGAGCTGGAGGATTGGAGAGTCCTCGTCTCGAACACTGGGAACACAAGAGGGAGAATCATCTAGTACAAACAGACCCTCTACTTGTACTAGTTGATTAAAAGCATGTTGGGAAAGGCGATGGAACAGATCTTGGTGGCCATGGCAGTGACGATTCAACGACTGCCAAACTACAAGTAGGAATTTCAGAAGGTGCAGTTCCAACTGCATAAACAAGACATCTGCCTTGGTCGAATTGAGCAGCATCTACCATGCATTTTGGTTCAAACAGAGCTACCTGGATCAAATGCCAAAGATCCAGCTTCGATTGAATCGGGGTCCGTTGAACAACATGAATAGCATGCTTACTCATAGTTTTGTTTATATATGCGGCTAGCTTTTAAATTTGTCTATGTATTTACATATGAATGTAGAACTCTAGAGTATGGATGTGGATAGGGAATTGAAACTTATATTGCTTGGATAGAGAGACTTAAGAATTTTTGCTACTAGATGGCATATAATGTGGATAGGTGGCCAACAGACTTGGTTTCTCACTAGGAAAGTCGAGGCCCCTTATCCAATTCTATGTGGTTTTAATTTGCTTTCTATTAATGAAAAATGAGGATTTACCAAGCTTAA
>APFE030491816.1:137808-160499 GCA_000404065.3 Pinus taeda | reverse complement strand
CTTTACATTCCAATGTTAGGTAGTGGAGCATCTTGCTACAAATAAATCTCATGTTCTATCTTTGGCTTGGGTGGAAGCCCTTTAGGCTCTTGAAATAGAATATCATAATCGGAAACAACTTTAACTAGATCTGCTTTTTGTTTAGGATTACAGCCTTGGAAAGCATCAGATTTATCAATATCCTTTGCTTTTACAATCATAGGTAAAAATTGTTTACTTGAATTTACAATTCTTTTCATATGTCCTGAATTTATGAGAGAGAAGTTAACTTTGAGTTGATGAGCTCTTACAATATATTCAATTCCATCCTTAGTGAGTTGATACTTATTTCCAGTTCGTCTAACTCAACCTCATCTACAAACTTTGACCCAATTTCAAAACAAATTTTACATTGTTTCGTAACTTGTAGCTTAGTTTTATCACACACCCAACCTAATGGATATGGATTTTTATGAGGTTTTGTTTCTAGACCCAACTTCTTTACAATTGCTTCAGAAATCAAATTAACTTGTGAACCACTATCAAATAAAGTATAAATTTTAGTATGCTTGGAAATGACTCTAATGTGAAATAGCTCATTTATTTTCCTCTCATCATTATCATTATCAACAGAATGCAAATAAGTACTTGTAGATGCTTTAGAATATTTAACGTTTATACCTATAGCTATAACCATTGTCTCGTCACCTGAATCTGATTCCAAGTCCTTTTGAATAGCAGCAACATTCTTCCACTCCTCACTCCCAAACTTCTTAGGCTTCAATTTTGGATACAATGGCTAGTGGTGTGCCTCATCATGGCCTTCCTTGTTACAATGAGTGCATGAAGGTTTATCTTTCTTCACAATGTTCATTTTCTTCTCCTTCCATTTCAGTTTCTTCTTGTCTTTATTCTTTTTTACAATAGGTTTGGATGATTTCCCAACATCATGGGTTACATTTTTGCCTCTAGCTTCTAGATGAGTTGCTTGGACCAATACATCATCTAAGCTAGTTGGATTAAACATAAGTATAGTGTGCCTCAAATAACTATGTAGGCCACCTATGTATTTCAACAATGTCTCTGGTGAGTCCAATGATATGCCTAACGTTAAAGCTCTCTTACGGAATTCTTGAGTATAACTTTGAACACTTAGACCTTTTAATTGACATAGTGTTTGCCATCTCATCATTTCTTTTTGCATATAAGCCAAAGGATAAAATTGCTTTTTAATAGCAGAAACAAATTCATTCCAAGTTGAAATGATTTTACCATGGTTTTTGAGATCCGCTTGTGTCTTGCCTTCCCACCATACAAGTGTGGTTCCTCCAAGTCGAAGGCTAGCAAGTTGGATCTTCTTCCTTTCTGAAACAACTTTATGCACCCTACAATACACTTCAATTTGTCTTATCCAATTATCAAGCTTTTTAGTGTTAAGTTCTCCATCATAAATTGGAAAATCAAATTTTACATCTAATTTGATCAAAGAGGATTTCTTCTTTTTCTTCTTAGAAGAATTAGATTTATGAGAAGAAGATGATGATGATGATGGAGGAGATGGTGGAGGAATTTTTTCTCCCTTTCCCTTATCTTCTTGGTCTTTATGTGATGAAGTGCCTTCATCTTTGTCCTTCTTAAACTCATGATACATCTCTTCCACCATTGCGTGTATCGTCATGAAACTATCCAGGAACTGAGATTCTGACCCAAATAGGGTTTCATTCGTCATCCTTCTTTGTGAAAAGACCCTTCCAATCTCTGGATTCGCCTCAATAAGTTCACGTTCACCTCGTTCGAGCCTTAACCTAGTAAGCATTCAAATCTTCACACAATATTGTCATAACTTAAAAACCTTGCTACTCTGATAACACTTGATACGTTAATGAAAAAGGTATTATAGACTTTATGTGAAGTTTGCTTATGTTACTTAGTGCGATGGATTGAAAAGATTGCAAATAACATAAACAAATAAGCAAATTGAAACATAATCAAACATATCAACACAACAACAATTTGATAACAGAGTTCCTTAGACTTCTTGGCTACCTCTCCAGGTCCTTAGCTTCCAGTGTGACCACTTTATTAGTCTTAAAAATGATTTTATAGACATGAGCTCAAAAACAGAGACTCAAATGAGAAAAAGGATCTCACCATTGCGTTCAGCTCGAAATTTCGAGTCAAACGAGTATAAACTTGCCCATATTTGGCCTCTGTGCCCTCCAGACCCCCTCGAATGTGAAAAACCACCTTTGTCTTCTACAAAACGACCTCTTGCTGAAAATAATTGCCCTTTGTGCTATAGAAACCACCTCGATCTGCACGCCCAGGATTTGGTGGGTTCGACTCTACAATAGGTTAGCAAAATTTTTGTTCGGCTCTGTATCAAGTCCAAATGTATGGAATATTGGTTAGCTCGAAGGTGTGAAGGCGTGGTATATAATGTTGGAGGTCAATGGGTCGAAACCCCTGCTCGACACTCCGACTTTTTGATATGGATTGATATACATATATAGTAACATATATCCACATTAAACTTTGGCTGACATATATCTCTATGCTTATTGTTGTGATATACGTGGTTTGGTTATGATATATATGTTATGTCTTTTAACATATCCCATTGCATGTGGGAAAATTTTGAAACCAATTAAGGGGAACGACGGTCGTGGGGTTGACCCCAGCCATTGGCCCTTTTTCCAGCGCCTCTAATCCTTTAACCCTAAATACAAAATCAGTGAATCCATTAACAAGCACCTCGGCAGCTCGATCGGTGAGCAGATTCTGGCAAAGTCTTGGTATTTTTGGTAGGTTAGGGGTTCAACTTCCCTTGACCCCAAATTTTTGGGATTTCATGCCAATATTGGGCAAATCCGGGCTGACACGTGTCAGCATTGGATTGGTCCATTCTGTCCAATCACGTGTCGCCACATCACTGCTCATGCTGATGTCATCTAGGAGAGGTGGCATGTTCCTGAGATGCCATGTGTCCCACTGACATCACCTTGTGTTGACTATTGACTTTGACTTTGACCTGTTGACTTTTGCCCTAATTTTCCCAAAAAAATTGACTGGCTCTAACTTCTTCACCTAGACTTGGATTTACGCGTCATTCGCACCGTTGGAATCATATCAACGAGTACTTAAACTTGATTCTACTTTCAACTGAATTTGAAGTCTTTGATCTGGAGGCAAAACTGGATCCATTTTGGATCAGCTAGGGATGAGAAAACCATGTCAACAAGTAGGGTTTCTTTTCCTACAACATCAAGCCCTTCAAAGATGAGGTACTATCTCATGATGCCCCACTCAAAATTGGTGATGTTATTTTAGGACAAAATTGTATGTGGAAATGCTATGTTTTTTTTATCAATCTCATCCCTGGCGTGTAAATTTTACTCTAGGATATCATCTCTACAAGATACTATAGGTAGTTCTGATTATTGTAATCTCCTTAATAAATAAATAAAACAATTTCAAAAGGTTATCCCTTTGACTACAAAATTTTTCCTCCTCGTGGTTTAACCAAAAAGTAAATGGAATCTCACTATGACCACCATAACCTCAACATAGGGCCTCTTTACATAATAGAAATAGGTGGAGAATATTGTAGAGGTATATAGAGATATCTTCACTTGTAGGGGTTCCTCTACACTACTAGGTCAAACTTTTTAGTTTACTTGATGTATGGTGCTCCTTTACTTAATGGCCCAAAATATAGATATTCTCTTCTAGAGAATGAGAAAATAAAATTTCAACTCCATGAAATCTTCTAGAAGGACCACATTCGACCAAGAACATTGTCCTACATGAGCCTAATTATGTTGGTGCAAAAGAAGGATGGGACATGGAGACTTTGTATTGATTATAAAACCATGAACAAAATTAACACAAGGAATAGATACTTGATCCCCAAGTTTGACTATTTTCTTGACCAACTTAAGTGTTCCATGTTCTTTTGTAAGATTGATTTGAAGTTAGGCTACTACTAGATTACATTTGATCAAACTAATGTATGGAATACAACCTTCAAATATGAAGAAGACCCTTTTGAGTGGTTGGTCTATAGAATTTAATGTGTAGATTCAATAATGCTCGTGAAATTTACTGAATCACAAGACTTGAAGCTACTCTACTTATCTGCAAAAGTTATTTCACAATACAGAATACAAATCATAGACATGAAAAGGGAAACATCACACATGCACATAGATTTATCTATGGGAAAGTAACTGCTGAAAACCCCTTACTATCTATATTGCATTAATCAAAGAATAGAGATAAAATACATATGTTTCCTCAAGCATGAGCACACCCTACAAGTGTATAGTCTATCCCTCTACCTCACTGACTGACTCCGGCCAACACTTAGCCAATTTCCAAGCCCTCCAAGCTCTTATTTCCTTACATTGTTTCTGTGGGAAATTGGCCCCTATTTTTTAGGAATTTTCCACTATTGAATTGTGCAATTCCCTAGGGTCCTTCCTCTGACTGCATGCACCACCTGTACACATTGGAATATGCTACAACTAATAGTACATTGCCATGGAATCTCCATATCAACTAGCTAACTCAAATTTTGTGCATGCAACCATTATTTTGGCTTAATTGATCAGTTAACTGGTTGATCACTGAGTGTGGTTGAAGTTCCACTTCCGCAACTTGACCTCCATTAGTTCTTTTGACAGTTAGAACTAGTTAAATTAACAATAACTCAAATTAATTAAAATATATTGCTACAAATTATCAATCAAATATATTGAATTGAACTCAAGCTTCCCCAAATTAAATTAACGGAGTTAATTGAGTGACAAGTGCCATGTCACCTCAGTTAACTACCTCCAAGATTTTAGTTGAAATAAAAATTTGAATTTTCTCTAGTTTGACAAAGGCAAAGTCAAACTGAGATTTTCTTGCTACATTTTCAACACTCCCACTCAGCAAGAAAGGGATTATCAACCACCCTTATCATGTACCAGTGGAACTGGAACTTCTGTCTTGACAAGGTCTTTGTCAAAATATTAGCATCTTGTTCCTTTGTCGGAATGTACTGCAACAACGTAATCCACCTCTACACATAATCTTGTAGATGGTGATACCGGATATCAATATGCTTGGATTGATCGTGAAAAATAAAATTTTCACTGAGTTTGATACAACTTTGATTATCACAGTAAATCATAGTAGGATCCATCATCTGACTAAACAAGCCAACAAGTATCTTTCTCATCCAGATCACCTCACATGTTGCTTGATTTTCAACCATGTATTTATCTTCTATTGAGCTAAGTGCCACTGATATCTGCTTCCTATTGTACCAAGAAACTGTTGCAGACCCAACATTAAAAATTCCACTTGATTTACTCTTTTGGCCTGATGGACTTTCCTCCCAATCTACATTGGTGAAGCTACACAGCTTCACTCCCTCTTTCCATCTTGACCAAAGTTCAAACTGGGTAGTGCCTCTAAGGTATCATAGCACATGCTTAGTTTCCCTCCAAAATAGTTTGGTTGGCCTAAACATAGCTTGACTCAACTAGTTGACTGCATAAAACATGTTTGGTCATGTGTTCACAAGATAGATGACTGAACACACCAATTGTCGGTAAACAATTACATCCACTTCCTCACCTAAAGTGGCATCCTCTTTACTCCAGTTGGTCACTAGTGGAGTCTCCATGGGTTTGCACCCGTCCATGCAAAACCTATAAATTATCTCATTGGCATACTTTAATTGAGAGACAAATAGTTCCCCATCACCTTGTCATACTTCCAATCCAAGGAAGTATTGTATGAGACCCATGTCCTTCATCTCAAACTCTCTTGCAAGGTCCTCCTTGCAAGATCTGATCAACCTTTCATCAGTAGTCAAGATCAAGTCATCAACATATAAAACAATAATCAACAATTTACCTTCTACCAAAATATGATAGAGGTTTGCATCTGCTTCACTTTTGGTGAAGCATAAATTGGTGAGATAGTTATCGATCATGGTGTACCAAACACGAGGTGCTTGATTGAGACCATACAATGCTCTCTTAAGTTTTCACACATGAGACTCTTGATCAAAAGTCTCAAAGCCTTCTGGTTGCTTGATATACACCTCTTCCTCAATAAGTCCATTGAGGAATATTGTTTTCACATCCATATGGTGGATCTTCCACCCCATCTATGCATCCAAAGAAATGATTGATCTAATGGATGAGTACCTTGCTATAGGAGAAAAGGTCCCCTCATAGTCAATCCCCTCAACCTGAGAGTACCCCTTGGCCACAAATCTGGCCTTGTACTTTTCTATGCTTCCATTTGTTGTAAGCTTCACCTTGAAGATCCATCTCAAACCCACAATTGATTTATCTACTGGCCTTGGGACCACTTCCCAAACATTTTCTTCATAATGGATTCATACTCCTCCACCATTGCATCAACCCATACAGTTTTCTCTACTGCTTCCTCGAAAGAGGATTTCGTAGGCTCTACTAGCTCAGTCATTAGAGCCATGTAGCCAGTGTACCAATCTGGTGACCTTCTCTACCAACACTGATTTGAAGGAGCACCCACATTCCCCTTCACATCCTGCACAAGTCTTTCAACTTCCCTGGTTCTCTTTTTTCCTTCTCTAGATGATTATGCTTAAGTGGTTGTGTCCACTCTTTGCTCCTCATTCTATGGTGGGATTTGAAGCTCCCTCTCAAGAGAGCACCACATGGATTTTTCTTCATCAAATTTGACACCTGTTCGTATAAATGGAATTATGAGGGATGAAAAATACAAAGAGTAGTTGTGGGTAGCTTCTGTGTAACCCACAAATGCCTCCAACTCGGTTTCCATCTCTAACTTCTTCCATGACTCTTTTGAGACATGGCAATAAAGAGAGGCTCCAAATATCCTGAAGTGTGATGCATATAGCTTCCTCCCCATGAAGGCCTCCTTTGGTGTGATCATGCCAAGAATCCAATGAGGACTCTTGTTATACAAATAGATTGCTGTGTTGCATGATTTAGCCCACAAGTGTAAAGGTAGGCTTTGGTCATGAAAAATTGCACGTGTTGCTCACATAATGCTCTAGTTCTTCCTCTTAGCCACCCTATTCTATTGTGCGTTGTGGGGTGTTGTCAACTCTCGTCGAATGCCTTCTTTTTCCCATAAATTTTTAAACTCATTCAACACGTACTCAACTTCGTTATCACCCCTGAGAGCCTTCACCTTCTTGTTTGTTTCTTTCTCCATAGGTGCCTTGAACTCTAAGAACTTGGAGAAAGTTTCACCCTTATTCTGCATGAAGAAGATCCAACACTTTTGTGAGTAGTCATCAATAAAGATGACAAAATATTTGTGCCTAGCAATGGAGGTTGTTGAGAAATGTCCACAGACATTAGAGTGGATCCTTTCAAGGATTGCATGTGCTCTATTTTATTAATCATGGAAAGTGGATTTTGTGTACTTCCCCAAGGTACACCCTTTGCATGCATCCTTCTGCTCTAGTGCTACTTTAGAGAGGCATGTGGTAGTATACTGCATGATCTTCAAATTTCCCTGATGCAAATGGTCAAGTCTTCTAGGACAAAGTTCACTGACATCATGGATCTACATTTTCTCTGCCTTTGTGCTCAATGTAACACAATCCTCCACATCTAGCTTGTAGAGGCTCTTCACACGAACCCCAATCTTATTCACCTGTCCTGTGGCTATGTGTGTCAGGAATTCCTTTCCTTTGCTGAAGATCACATCATAACCACAATCTTCCAAAACTACAATAGAGACAAGATTCTTCTTTAGATCCAGAACAAACATCACATCCTTGATCTTGAGAGGGGAGGCTGACTATCTCTGAAAGGTGATTATAGCAATTTCGGTCATGTTGTACCTGTTAGCTCTGCTACATACTATGATATTTCAAGGATCAAATACAGGTCTGGCTGTGTTGGTTATGCTCACAAAGGAATTTCATCAGTCATTCTTCTCTTACTCCTTCACTCCATTCACATTCTCATAACCCCCACTATCTCCGCTCTTTCCTCCAAAACCTAGGATAAACTTTGTTTCTCCAAGCCTTGAGCGCAAAGCTTAAGTCCCCGCAAAACCATATTCATGTGACCCTGCACTCCCATAGTCCATCACCACTTTTTGATCGCAGTCGTTGATCACCGCATCTTGATCTAACGATCCCCACTACATTCAATGAACAATTTGCCCGTTTATTCCTTCCACCGTCTGATCATCCCCGCTGTGATCGGATGGCATTCGCTCCTCCCACGTTCGCAAGTTGACAACCCATTAGTTCGTGATCAAAAGTGGTTTCATTTCGCCTCCACCGCCACACGTCACCCTCCAGATGGAATCGTGCACCCTTGTACGTTTATCGTCCGGTGCCCAAAAGCAATGTGACCAAAACAGATACTGCCCGTCCGCCGTTCCTGCCTGTTAACCCCCCGCGCATCTCCTATGCCCGATGACCATTGGATCTACCCACTCGAGATCCAATGACTCTCGATCATTTTCCTCCCGAAACCTCCAACCGAGTGATCTCTGCCGTCTATACGTTTGATCCAACGGCTGATGTCTCTCCTCCGCCCTGCTCGTATGTCTGCCATGCACTCCTCTCTCCCTGATCATGTTGTGCGCTCGAAGGAAGAAGATGACCATCTACCTGTACCTGGTGCTTTTCCTCCTTAACAACCACATTCAAGAAGTAGTATGGCCGAGGAGAAAAAGGACAGAGCTCGAGCAGATAAATGCATTTAACAGTTATGGAACTTCTTCCATACGACACTCCACCTGCCCAAGAAGGACAACAGAGCACCTGAGAAGATCGGATTTGTTCACTGAAGTAGGAAAATTGTACCAAAGACTCCATCAAGCAGTTAAAGCGGTTGGTGGTCAATTATGACCCCCCCATTCCTAAATTGGCCAAGTGCCTTTGTATTCAAACTCTATATATACCCAGAAACAAGATGTAATCAAGGTTGATGGTTTCTGTTCTGATGTAAGGTTCAACTTCTGGAGACTGTAACTGCTTTGATACTTGCAACATCTCGTCTTCATTTTTAGCTAATACAAGCTTCTTTTGCTTTTAATTGCTCATGTTCCATTTCTATTCTGTTCTAGGCTGTGCCTGTCATGCATTTTTCCTAAACTCTTGATGTTTAGCATTAGAGGAGCTGTCATCCTACCTTTGTGTTAAAACCTTGTACGTATCAGTGAATGTGTTATTCAGGTTTCTTTTCACCTAATGCCAGAGAGGTGTCATCCCGTCTATACATTAGGGAATTAGATTTGCAGACCTCTTTACTGGTTGCAGCCAGCCATCATAGGGTCCTGTGCATCTACTGGTGCGGTTAGTATTCTCCATATTCACTCAATCTTTAAACTGGTAGTAATTGGTGGTATAAAGCCTTATAGTCTGGGGGTGTTCACGCATGTCTGGAGTCAAGCAAAGTAGAAGTGGTTATCTGGCTTGAACAAGCATCATTCCTTCCATTCATCCATTTCCAACATTATGTTGAGTTTGTAATGTTCCCGAGCATCTCCGAGCTACAACCTAGGAGAGTTTCTTGGGGGTGATAACATTAATTGGCACCATTGCTGGGGAGAGGAGATTTAAGCTTAGCTTCCCTAGGAGAACAACATAGTTCCAGCTTTGATGATAGACAAAGTTTGGACACATTTCTGGTTGTGATCATCTATCTGGCGACTCTACTGGAGAACCAACCTAGTGACGACTCCACATTATAGTTCTGGCTCAGTTCGTGAGGCATACCCGGAGAAATCCTCAAAAATCACCAGCTGACCCTGAGAAGATTGTTAAGCAGAAGAAAACATCACAAAAAGGAGCATCAGGATCAGGTAAGCCTAAGAAATATTATGTGTCTATGCAAGAGAAGATTATAGCTGGCAATGTGCATTTTGAAGATAAAGAGCCTAACATAATTAGTGAAGAAATACCCTCAGAGATTCATAAATCTCCTTGTCCATTTAGTTCCCCTTTGGATCTCAGTCCAAAGGAAGTCTCCCATACAATCCATCATATTCCCTTGTCCCTGTCATCTATTTCAATGTTTCCTGCCATCCAATCTGCTAGTATCCTTCCACCTACCCCAGCCATGGCAGGCCAGCAAGCACCTAAAAAGATGGAAAGAATCATAGCTACTAGATATGGACCCTTGGTCTTTCCTGTTCCTTTGAATGCCATGCTTGTAGGAGAATACCAGAAATATATGCCTAAGTTCACTGGTACGAAGGAAGTAACAACTGAAGAATGCCTTGAGTCTTTTTATAGTTATGCTGATAACCTGGATATTAGTGAAGATGATGTGTGGATGAGAGTTTTTGTCCAGAGCCTTGATGGAGAGGCTAGAAAGTGGTTCAGAGAATTGGCCCCTAGGTCTATTGCTGATATTGAAGCCTTAGATGATGCATTTTTGAAGCACTGGGGGGATAAAAAAGACTTTCTCTATTACCATATTGAGTTTGGAAACTTACAGAGGGAAAATGGTGAGCTGCTGTCTAATTTCAATAAGAGATTTAACCGCATGTACAGCAGAATACCAGCTGAAGTGAAACCCACCCATACTTCTTCCAAGCTTACTTATGCCAATGCCTTCAATTCTCGTTTCTGCTTACTACTGAGGGAGAGAAGATGTGCTTCTTTGGCTGATATGCAAGATGCAGCCTTGGAAGTAGAATCAAACATCATGGTTGCAGAAAGGCTTGAAGGGGATGTAAATAGAGGAAGATAGAGGGGGGAGTCCTCATCATCCTCATATCTCAAGATCGATAAAATGGCCAGGATGATAGAGTCATTAGCCTCTGAAGTTTCAAAATTAAGGGTGGAGCAGCATTCATGAGAGGGACAAGCTCCTTATACCTTTGCAAATCCAAATCCAAATCCATATAAAGGGGCAAAGGAGCAGTTGCAAATTTTGTGAAGAAACAAAGATGCCAATGAAGACCAAAGGGTGAAAACCCTTTTTCAGAATATAGTCATGGAAGAAGAGCAATATGAAGAAGGGGATGAGGTCCATGGTAGGGAAGACAAGGGTTGTGCCCCTTTCTTAACTAGGGCTGCTTATGAGAAGTCATTATCCAAAGGCCCTGCTCATAATTTTGTTGTATCTGCAAAACAACAAGCTTATCCACAGAAGCAACCAGCAGTAGACCCCATCTTCTTCAAAGTTCCAGCTGTAGAGGTAAGAGGCCTTGAATGTTCCCCTTCTTCTGTCAGGTTTCACTCAAAAATTCAGAAGCCAAGAATACCCATGCCTCTGATTGAGCCAGTGAAGAAAGAGTCCTTCAATAAATCTATCCTCGAAGAGCCTGAGACTAAAGCCAACCCAACTTCTAATGACTATGCAAATCTGCAAACTGGCCAACTTGCTGTTATCCCTAGCCCAGTGATAAAAAAGGGTGAAGTCAATTCCCCATCATCTTATGTTCCTCTATCTGTTCAAGAGACAATCCCTCATAATTTCCCCCTAAGCACTGAGGCCAACCATAACTCAATGCCCAAGGCTGATATGGATAATCTCAATCTTGATATCCCGAAGCCCGCCCAGGTGGCCTACACACAGCTTGAAAGGGTAGTTTGCCAGATCACAGAGGAAGAAGGTGCACAGTTTTGGGACACCTCCTTGGATGGGGCTTGTTCTAAGAAAGATGCAGGAGCAGGTGAGGTCTTTGTGTCCCCTACACAAGAATACATTGGTTCACCATTTATATTAATTGTGCAGGCGACAAATGTCACAATCAAGTACACAACAGCCATTGTTATTCAACAGGTGTACAAAAGCTTCCATGAAGAACATCCAAGGATGAGAGCATACAGAGAGGGGGTGAAATATAAACCATCTCTATTTGATAAGGTAAAATGCCCTAAACTTTTTGAGGTAGAAGATCAAATAAATCCGATTTTGTAAGTCTTTGATGAACTGGATGACAAGCATATTGACCAAGAGAAGGAGAAACAATTTTGATGGCCCAGCAAATGGGCAATTTTGAAAATTATGTTGTTTAAGGTCTTTAGGCCTTAAAGTTGTAAATATGTTGTTTTATCAGTTTTAGTGATAGCTTAATTAGACTCCATGCCCAATGGAACACTAGGGAATTTTGCTAATTTGATTTTCACAGGAAAGGTAATGGTCTGCAGTTCTTGAGACCTCGCAGGGAGGATCTCATCCCTAGAAGGAGCCAGTGTTAACTCTGCTACATATTGTGATATTTCAAGGGTCAAATACAGGTCTGGACGAGTTGGTTATGCTCACAAAGGACTCACATCAGTCATTCTTGTCCTACTCCACTCCATTCACACTCTCATAACCCCCACTATGTCCGCTCTTTCCTCCAAAACCCGGGATAAACTCTATTTCTCCAAGCCCTGAGCGCAAAGCTTAAGTCCCCACAAAACCATATTCATGTGACCCCATTATCCCATAGTCCATCACCACCTTTTGATCACCGCATCTTGATCTAACGGTCCCCGCTGCATTCAATGAACAATCTGCTCATTTATTACTTCCACCGTCCGATCATCCCCGCCGCGAACGAATGAAATTCGCTCCTCCCGCGTCCGCGAGTTGACAACTCGTTAGCTCGCGATCGAAAGCGGTTTCATTCCGCCCCCACCGCCATGCGTCACCCTCCAGATGGAATCGTGCACCCTTGTACGTTTACCGCCTAGTGCCCAAAAGCGGTGCAACCAAAATAGCTTATCGCCCGTCCGCCATTCCCGCTCGTTAACCCCCCATGCGTCTCCTCCGGCTAATGACCATTGGATTTGCCCACCCTAGATCCAACGGCTCTCGATGGTTTTCCTCCTGACACCTCCTGCCGAGCGATCTCTGCCATCTATCCGTTTGATCCAACGGCTGATGTCTCTCCTCTGCCCTGCTCGTACATTCGCCGTGCACTCCTCTCGCCCTGATCATGTCGTGCGCCTGAAGGACGAAGATGACCATCTACCTGTACTTGGTGCTTTTCCTCCTCAACAACCGCATTCAAGAAGTAGTATGGCTGAGGAGAAAAAGGACAGAGCTCGAGCAGATAAATGCATTTAACAGTTATGGAAATTCTTCCATATGACACTCCACCTGCTTGAGAATGAAAACATAGCACTTGAGAAGATCGGATTTTTTCACTGAAGGAGGAAAATTGTACCAAAGACTCCATTAGGCAGTTAAAGCGGTTGGTGGTCAATTATGACCCCCCCCCCATTCCTAAATTGGCCAAGTGCCTTTGTATTCAAACTCTATGTATACCTAGAAATAAGATGTAATCAGGGTTGATGGTTGTTGTTCTGATGTAAGGTTCAACTTCTGGATACTATAATTGCTTTGATACTTGCAGCATCTCGTCTTCATTTTCAGCTAATACAAGCTTCTTTTGTTGTTAATTACTCATGTTCCATTTCTATTCTCTTCTAGGTTGTGCCTGTCATGCATTTTTCCTGAACTCTTGATGTTTAGCATTAGAGGAGCTATCATCCTACCTCTGTGTTAAAACCTTGTATGTATCAGTGAATGTGTTATTAAGGTTTCTTTTCACCTAATGCCAGAGAGCTGTCATCCTGTTTGTACATTAGGGAATTAGATTTGCAGACCTATTTACTAGTTGCAGCCGACCTTCACAGGGTCCTGTGCATCTATTGGGGGTGTTCACGCATGTCTAGAGTCAAGCAAAGTAGAAGTGGTTATCTGGCTTGAATAAGCATCATTCCTTCCATTCATCCATTTCCAACATTATGTTGAGTTTGTAATGTTCCCGAGCATCATCGAGCTACAACCTAGGAGATTTTCTTGGGGGTGGTAACAGTACCTTCCATCATCTTCCATATCTATGTGCATTTGGAGATCCTTCTCCTCCAAATCATTGAAAAAATTTGTGTTCCCCATCATATGGAATGAGGCACCACTATCCAGCTACCACACACTTCCCATAACTATGTTGGCCATGCATGCAATGAGAGTAAAATCAATCTTGAACTGTGAAGACAAAGATTCACCTTTTTCTCCTCATGAGGTCTTATTACTTGTCTTCTTGTGTGGACACTTCGTGGAATAATGTGTGAATTCATGACAATGAAATTACTTGATTTTGGACAAGTATTTATTCTTGCCCCCTTGACTAGATTCTGCTTTGGATTGGGATTCCTTCCCTTTCCCTTTCTTTTTCTTTCCATCCAAGGCACAGTTATCCTCATCCTTTCCCTTGGATGAAGTCCCATCTTTGGTATTCTACCTTATTTCCTCCTGTACCAAATCAAAACATAGGCATTCCCAATTTGGTAGTTTCTCCCTCCCATTCACTAAAGCTTGGTAGCAGTGCAAGCTCTTGGGAAGCCCTAGAAGGGGTAGGCTCACCAAATCATCCTCTCCTATAGTAACACTAGCTTTACCAAGTTCATCATGACATTGTGTGAACCTTCTCAGGTATTGTGGAATGGTCTTATTCCTCTACATCTTGATATTTCAAAGTTTGTCCTTGAGTGCTAATTTCTTGTGGCCACTAATTTTATAGAACAAACCTTTCAATGATTTCCACATTGCATATTAAGTCTCTTTCCCATGTATATTTGAGAAAATATGGTCTCATACGCCCTCCAATATGATTATCCTCACCTTGGCAACACACTTCTTCCATTTTGGTAGATCCTTTGCATCAGATGTTGTTGGTTTTGGAATATCATTATCAATGAATTCCTTCAACCAATTATCCTCCAATACTGCCTCCATACATTCCTTCCATGCAACATAATTTGAGCTTCCCTCAAGGGAATACTCGAGCCTTATTCCATTAAAATCCATCTTCTCAGTCCTCAAGAAAAACTGCAACACTGATCTGTAAATTTGAATCTCTTGTAATGACAACTTTGAAATCTCTTCTCTACAGTGATTATAGTTTCGATACCATGTAGAATTAATGTTTAGATTCAATACTGCTCATGAAATTTACTAAATCCCAAGGCTTGAAGCTACTCTACTGATCTACGAAAGTTATTTCATAATATAGAACACAAATCATAGACATGCAAAAGGAAACATCACACATGCACAAAGATTTATGTAGGGGAAAGCAACTACTCAAAACCCCTTACTATCTATATTGCATTAATTAGAGAATATAGATGAAATAGATATGCTTTCTCAAGCCTGAGCACACCCTGCAAGTGTATAGTCTATGCCTCTGCCTGACTGACCAACTCTGGCCAACATTTAGCCAATTTCCAAGCCCTCCAAGCTCCTATTTCCTTGCGTCATTTACTTGGTAAATTGGACCCTATTATTTAGGAATTTCCCACTATTGAATTGTGCAATTCCATAGGGTCCTTCCTCTGACTATATGCACCACCTGTACACACTAGAATATGCTACAACTGATAATACATTGCCTTGGAATCTCCATATCAATTGGGTAACTCGAATTATCTTCCTGCAATAATTATTTTGGGATGATTGATCACTAAGTGTGGTTGAAGTTCCACTTCTACAACTTGACCTCCTCTAGTTATTCTAACAGTTAGAACTAGTTAAATTGGAAAAACTCAAATTAACTTAAATAGATTGCTAAAAATTAGCGATCAAACATACTGAAATAAAATCAAGCTTCCCCAGATCTAATTAACTAATTTAACTGAGTGACAAGTGCGATGTCACCTTAGTTAACTACCTCCAAAATTTCTGCTGAAATAGAAATTCGAATTTTCTCTAGTTTGACCAAGTTAAAGAAAAATTTTGTTGCATTTTCAACATGGTCATGACAATTTGCTTGACTAATGCTCCAACAACATTCATGAATATGGTGTATGACATCTTTTAATCATTCATGAACTCTTTTGTGGTCATGTATTTGGTTGACATCATCATCTTTACCAAAACCCTAGTAGAACATTTGCAACACATTCAGTAGGTGTTAAGCACCTTGCAACAACACAAGTTGCAAGACAAAAAAGAAAAATGCTCATTTAGTGTATATAATATAATAATTGGGATAAATCATTGATGAACATGGAGTGAATGTGGATCTATCCAAAATCCAAGTCATTCAGGATTGGTCATCATTGACAAATTTGATAGAGATATATAGCTTCTTAGGCATTGCCAACTTCTAATGAAGGTTTGTGATGGATTTCTTTCATATCACTTGGCCCTTAAGCCAAGTGAGTAAGGGTAGAGCTAAAGAAAATTTTGGCTAATATGACTCACAATAGAAAAACATTTGAGGATCTAAAATACCACATTTTCTTTGCACTAGTCCTCTTCATGCGAGAACCGCAACAACTATTTAAGATTGACATATGCCTCTAACTATGCTATCAATGTTGTCCTCACTAAATAGGGACATCTGACGGCTTATAATAGTGAAAAACTCTATGATAATATTCAAATATACCCAACATTTGACAAGAATATGTACTCAATCATGAAGGCATGTTGATAGTGGAAGCATTTTATTTAGGGAAGGAAATGATTGTCCACACTTATCACATGCCGCTACAATTCATGTAGACAGAAGGAAAGTTACAAAATGATCATGGATTGCACATCATTTTTTCCTCCACAAAGCATGGTAACAATAGCGTATTTGTGGTTTTCGTTTGGTTATCTATGATGGCCATTTTAGCACCATTCAAGTAGAGTATCACAGCCAAAGCCACTGTAAAGCTTTTCTTTGAGCATTCTAAATTTATTTTGGACAAATTTGAATCATTATTTTAGATATAGATAGTAGGTTCCTTAGTAACTTCTATTCTAACCTATGGTCTCTGATGGATACCAAGTTGGCCAAATCAACTGCTTTTCACCCTGAAATAAATGGATAAATAGAAGTGTTTGACACAATGATTGTGCATATCATGTGCATATAAAACTCCAAGCATCCATGTACATGGCATGAAATCCTTACATATTTTTAGCTTAGCTATATTAGATCCTCCATGGCTATATTGAACACAATCATTTTTAGGTGTGATTTGTATTCTAACTATTGGTCCCTATTTATGTAACTCTTCTCATTACATCATCATTAATAGAGTACTTCCATGATTACGCTGGGGAAAATAAAGAAATCAGGTCCATCATCTCTAGCAAGAGGTTCATGATGTCTTGCAAAAATCCAATACCAAGTACAAGAAATGACATGACCAACATTAGGTTCCACACAATTTTCAAGTTGCTGAGAAGGTGTATTTGCATTTAATATAGAAATGGTGCTTCATAGCCTCCCATAGGAAGCTCATATCAATTTTATATAGTCCTTACAAAATCGTAAAGGATGTGTGTGAACGTGCTTTCAAATAGAGTATTCTCCTTTCCTTGGATTACACCTAGTATTTAATGTGCAGATGCTTTAACCATATTTTATACCTCCATTGGACACATTGGAGGTGGCTGAGAAGTTGGTCCTCATAAAAATCAATCATGACTACATTGAGAAAACTAAATTGGATCAGATCATGTACATGAAGATGAATGATCTCTTCCAGCAAAACATACAACTCTATCAAGTTGTCAAAGCAAGGTGGCTTCTTCACCAAGGTAAGTGGCTCACTAGGAGAAAAATTCAACAAAAAATTCTCCATGTAGTAAGGGAACTTGATGTAATGGAGACCATTTATTCTTAAGGAGTGAGCACTAGTTTAGGTGGATATCGGTGGCCACCCACCTATTTCATTGACTCAATGGCTTTCTATCTTCTTAGTATTTTTTCTACAATTTTCAAGTCCCAAACTTCCAGGGCCATTTTTGTTAGACTATGAGTCCTTAGACAATCACAAAGTTCAAGACCACATAGATGTGCTTTGTGAAATTTATCTTTGATGAGATTTTTCCATCATCCATTGATGAGTTTTCAATGAGATCTAAATCTAGAATGTTCCAATTAATGGGCTATAAATTCAGATATTGAGATCAATACAATGAGCAAGAATATGGCATAAATTGTTTTCCACTATTTTCTTATCTTTTATTGCTTTCATAATTCTTAACATGATATCAAAGCAAGATTAAGAGAGGATGAAATTATTAGATTGATTTTATGAGAGGCTCATGGTGAGAAGGAGTATCCTAAAAAATAGGAATCTAATGATAGTGAGGTGTAACTAATGGTGCAAAGATGTGCATGAAGAATGAGTAACCAAGACATTGAGAATTATTTATGTTGGGTGTGTGTGCATACATGTCATGAGTTCACGACAATGTTGAGAGGCTCACTAGGGTAACCTTTGTAGCCCTAGCATACCTATGCATGAGCACCCATGGACGTTCTTTTCACTATGTAGAATGTGGCCTTCACTCTATGAGATCTTGATTTTTGAGGTTTGGCAAGCATATACTTTATTTAATTTACATGATGGTTGGAGATACTTATTCTCTTTCCCTCTAGTATACATGAGTGTTCATGGGATCACACTAGATTATGCATGGGTTTGGGTTATGATTGATACCAAATCATGTCACTCGGAATGACATATGGACAAAATGAAAAGGAAAAAAATGGATGAATTATGGGATGATTCCAAAAAATTATTAAAAGAAATGGAGTCAAAAAAATCACCTTAAACTCAATTTGGTCATAGCATTGGTAGTGGCATCGTTTCCTTTTTCCAAATGGTCATGGGTGTGGTTCAAATTTTGAGGACCATTGGGAAGAGGAGAAGCACTCTAGATTCAACGAGTTTGAAACCCCTTATGTTATGCTATCAACAACGTATACACACTAATCATTGATATGGTAACATACATATACATACATACATACATATATATATATATATATATATATCATATGCAAATCTAGTTTGTGAGCAAGATCTAAATCCATAGTTTGTTTGAAGTGAGAAAGAGAATGGCATTAGCTTCATCCAAGAATTGAACTTGCAACTAGGGAATGTAGCAATTGACTAGATCACATGGCTCTAGCATAGTGATGAAACTTGATCCAAATTTAAACAAAAACAAAACAAATTACATATATAACCATAAACACAAAGATGTAGCATAAATAACACTTCATTTCATTAATATCAAATACTAAAATATGCTTATAAATAGAATGGAAAGGAGACTAGATCGGGTGATGGTAGCTTATCTCTGAGAAGAGATGTGGCAGTTACATGCCTCTAGACTATGTTACAATGAGACTCAAGGGCCTATTTATTATTTGAAAACATGAGAAAACCCTAAGCAACCAAACCCTAACCCCAGGAGATGTAATGCAAAGAGTTTGTGGGCCCTGTTGGGGTTAGTTGGGCAACCAACTTCCTAGGGTCATAACTTGGTCATATTATCTTTGTTTGGTGTGTATGATACCTTGTTATAAATGTCTCTCCAAGTGCTACAAGTTTTGTCATATGTCCTTGCCTTTGGCTATGGGCTTGCTGCCAAACTCAAAAAAATGCTGTTTAGGGGGTCAAAACTACTCTGGAGGTCCAAGACCCGAAAAAATGCTACAAATAGTAAATGCCGAAATAAACAAGGAAACAAATGACACTGATTGGAGGTCTAGGTGGGATAGGTGGGTGGCCACCAATATCCACCTGGATCATTCCTCCCCCCTTAGGAATTAATGGTCCCCATTACATGCAGAGCCTCCATGAGGTGAGGAAATTTCTGTTGAACCTGGTCCCTTGTGAGTCACTTGCCTTGGTGTAGGTGTTGGCCAGCTTTGACAACTTGATATAGTTGGATCTTCTACTGGTGAGTGTTCTTGACCTGTGTGTCCATAATCTGGTTAGTTGTGGCATGTTCCATGCAGTCTGGATTTAACTCTGTTGGTGCAAGTTGTTTTGTAATGTTAGATGTGTCCAATAATGGTGGGAAGTATGGTCGAAGGTGGTCCACGTTGAACACTGGGTGCAGACCAAGGAACGGGGGAATGTTGAGCTCAAAAGAATTATCTCCCATAGCCTTGGTAATGGTGTAAGGACCATGTCGGAGTGGCATGAGCTTTCGATGGGCTCCAGTAAGGCATTATTTCTGCAAATGCAACTAGATTTTGTTGCCCACCTGAAACTTGTGTGGCACCCAATGTTGATCATGTCGCTGCTTGTACTTGGAATTTGAATTCTCCAAGATGTCGTGAACCTACTGGTGGATGTGTTGGATGTGTTCAATAAATTTGGTCTCTTTATCCACCTCGGATGATACATGTGTGGATTTTCTCTATGTAGTCTCCTAAGGCATGACAACAACAATTAGACACAATGGTTGAAATCCTAGACCCACTTGAAAAGGAATGCGACCAGTCTAACTATGGAGAGCTCTATTATAAATATTTTGCACATATGGAAGACTCTCATCATAGGTTCGAGGATGCTTGGAGTTATACATGCGGAGTATGTGCACTATCATCCTGTTGACAACCTCCATCTGGCCATTAGTATGGGGATGAAAGGTAGTTGACTTGGTGAGCTTGGTGTCCAATAGTGTCCCGAGGCTTGACCATAATGTGTTTAGGAAACTGCTATCCCGATCTTATGTAATGGTCTGCGAGATCCCAAAATGTACCCATACTCATTCAAAGAAGAGTTTGGCAGTGTCCTCTGTTGTGATACTCTTCTTGCGGGCTGCCAATATAGCCATCTTAAAATATTTGTCCACGATAAAAAATACACAGTCATTACCATGTTTGGTAGAAGGGAGGCCAGACATATAGTCCATGGATATGGATTCCCATGCCTAGTTGGGAGTAGGCAGAGGAGTGTACAGGCCTTTCTTCTTGATGGATAACTTGGCGATGATGCAAGCAGTGCAGGATTTGATATATTTCTCAACATCCAATTGGTGTTTGGGCCAATAGAAGTACTTTTGTAGTACAACCATAGTTTTCTCCACCCAAAAGTGTCATGCGATTTGACTGTAGTGTGCCTCCCAAATCCATTTGGCACACTCGCTTGAAGGAACACAAATGTGTCCCAGGTAGCATAATAATGCATCTTGGAGGTGTAAATCAGGAACTTGCTTCCCATCTACTAGCATATGGTATGTGGAGGCTAAATTTGGATCATTTTTGTATAGTTTCGATCGTCCATAGGTCTCGTGACCATAAGAGTTGAGAACAGTAGTCAGTGCTACAACTGGGGGACGGTTGAGGTAGTCTGCAACATGATTGGTGTTGCCCTTTCTGTATTTAATGTTCAAGTGGAATTGTTGCAAATATGTAGACCACTTATGATGATAATTTTGCAACTTCTCCTGTGTCTGTATAAATTGAAGAGGTCGGTGATCGGTGTGGACAAAAATCTACCTCCTCATAATGTAGTGCTTCCTCTGTGGGTAACCCTGCATGATGGAATACATTTATTTATCATAGGTGGGGTACTTCTGAATTGTATCAGAAAGTGTATTACTATGATAGACCATTGCATGCTCGTGTTGGGTGAGGAATGCACCAATATCATAGTCTGAGGTGTTTGTCTCGATTCAAATGGTTGTTGTAGGTCTGGCAATGTGAGTACCGGTGCATAGTGGAGGTGGTGCTTTAACTCAACAAACACCTTTGGTTGGGACTCAGACCAGGAAAATTTGCTTTCGACCTACCCTTAGTAATTTGAATCAAAGGCCAAGTGATATGGGAGAATCCCAACATGGACCTCTGATAAAAAACTACAAGGCCCAAAAAGTTGTGAAGCTCTGTTAGAGTGGTCGGGGTGGGCCAATCCTGAATGACTTAGATCTTAGTTGGATCGACATGCACACCACACTCATCTATTATGTACCCCAAGTATTTGACTTGGCACATGCCAAAGTGCATTTCTCCAGGTTGGAACACAGTTTGTGTTGTCGAAGGGTTTGAAGGACCTGTCGAATGTGTTGCAAGTGTTCTTCCCAACTCTTGCTAAAGATGACGATGCCGTCCAAATAAACCACCACGAACGAGTTGGTGAAGGGATGCAATATGTCATCCATTAGCCTCATAAAAGTAGCGGGGGAATTTGTCAACCCGAAGGGCATAACCAACCATTCAAAAATGCCTTCCTTGGATTTAAAGGAATTATTCCATACATATGTGGGCTCTATTGGAACCTGGTGATAACCAGACTTCAAATCGATCTTGCTGAAATACTTGGCCCCCTTGAGTTGTTCTAGCAAGTCAACAATCCATGGGATTGGATACATGTTCCTGACAGTGATTTTTTTAATGCCCAATAATCAATGTAGAACCTCTAGTCTCCATCCTTATTCTGTACTAGTATAATCAATCTCCCATAAGGCAAGGAACTTGGTTAGATGTGCACTTTTTGTAGCAACTCCTGGATTTGCAGCTTGATCTCTTCATTTTCCAGAATGGACTGGGGATATATCGGCCCATTAGGCATAGGTGCTTCAGGAGTCAAATTGATTGAATGCTTGACCTGACAATCCAAAGGTACCCCTATGGGTGAGGAGAAGATGTCCCTGTATTCCTCCACGACAGCATCCACTTACTTCTAGTGCTTGGAGGAACCCTTCCCCGGGGCCATGAATGTGGCTATGACCTTCCACTTACTTTGAGAGTGAATTAGAAAGAAAACAAATTTCCCAGTCTGGGAGATGACCTTACTACATTTCTTAGCAGAGATCAAAGAGATGGCGGTAGGTGGGGCTACTTCTAGTATCCTGTATAACTTAGTACCCAAATAAATAATAAGAGAGAAAGGTCTAGACTCATATACAACATGTCTCTTCAATAAGTATGGTTGTCCTAATAGTACATCAAAAAATTCAAGAGGAGAAACATCACAC
>APFE030491816.1:107571-136459 GCA_000404065.3 Pinus taeda | reverse complement strand
ATGTGGTGGCTACATGCCTCTCAACTATGTTACAATGAGGCTCAAGGGCCTATTTATTATTGGAAAACATGAGAAAACCCTCAAAAACCAAAACCCTAACCCCAAGAGATGTAATTCCAAGAGTTTGTGGGCCCCGTTGGGGTTAGTTGGGTAGCCAACCTCCCGGGGTGAAAACTTGGTCATATTATCTCTGTTTGGTGCATATGATACCTTATTGGAAAGGTCTCTCCAATTATTACAAGATTTTCCATAAGCCCTCACCTATGGATTTGGGCTTGCTGCGGACCTCAAAAAACGTTGTTTAGGGGGTAAAAACAGCTCCAGAAGTTTAGGACCCTAAAAATTGCTAAAAATAGTAAATGTTGAAATAAACAAGGAAACAAATGAAATTGACTAGAGGTCTAGGTGGGATAGTTGTGTCGCCACCAATATCCACTTGGATCAACACTACCTTAATGTTCTTCTTGAAAGGGTCTCCAACTTGCTTCACCCTTCATCCCCTTTCCATCTCGTTTCTATTTTGTTAACATTTCCAATCATAGGAGCATCAGATGCTTTCTCCACATAATTATTTTCAGAAATCTACACGATTAGCATCAGCCATACTAAGATGCTTGGATCTCTATGAATATACATCAATCACCCTGATGTTTTCCTTTGTTTGACTTATATGGTTCAATTCATTTTGTTTCTTTTATCCAACATGTTCAATTTCCAATTTAGGCGAAGGTTTGTGCAGAATCATTGTAGAAAATTCTTGCTAGTTGAAAGTATTCTTGTTGGGCTTATTCTTCTATGAAACCCTCTGCCAAAATTACCTAATATATTAAAGGATTTAGACACTAATTTGACAAAATAAACCTATATTTATCAAGCACCAACCAATTCAAAAATAAAACATGTCATCATGTTGTAGTAAAAAAGGGTAGACCTCATTGTTCAAAGTATCACCATTTAGTTTCTAAATGATTTTATATTCATGTGATTGTCAAATCGTTGGATGTATTATGCTTTAATGGGATTATTTTAAAAATATATGTTGGACTTCCATTTTGACATGGTTTCACCCACTTTTTACTTCATGACTTCCTATACTTATATCTAGTTCCTACCAATATCACCCTTTATATGCATATTTTTGGACCAATACCATAATTATAAGCGTGATAAGGTAAATTGTGAGTCAATTATGCATTTCCTTTGTTTTCAATGCTTTAAGAAGGTATAAATGAGATTTTTCTAATGATGGTGAAAGTTGAGGAAAAGTTCCTATGCTAGAGGAAGAGTTATTATTCACACCGTTAAGTTCCTGCTAACAAAGTATAATTATGGAACTTGTGCCACATTTTGTCATATTTCCAGCCATCTTGGCAAAAATAGGGCATGTGGGTTTTGTAGATTGGAGACCTAGGATGGTTTTAATGCCTAGATCATCAATAAGAAGTGTGGAATCTTGGTCAACAATTTGGTCAAACTTCCTTACACACAACAAATCCTTTTCTTTATACACAAGTGTTTGACAACTCATCAGCAGATCGATATTTTCAATCTTATTCCTATGAATAAGATTGAATAAGATATATCTAAGAGATGTTGTTAGCCAACACGATATGATCATTAGCAAAATTTGGTTATTTTTGTGACTATGTTTCCACGGACCGAGACAGTTTGAATCTTGTAAACAAAGGAATTGATGCATGAAGCCTTTGGTTCATGGTTGTTCTGCTTATCAAGTTACACATTCTAGAACAATGTTGTTATTCAAAGAGATTTATATCAAACAACCAGAAAATATATTGCTTTAAAATGTATTTATGATCGATCAAAACAATGTAATTGTTTTTCGTTCTTATCCATGGGATCGAAGGAGCCAATCTTATGCACAACTAGAGGTTTTTCTTATAAATAAAGTATCATATCTTGTAATGGGATATCTGGGAGATATGGATATGGATATGTAAATTATTTTTCTTAATATAATAGCACTATGGTTTTTATTGTTATTTTATGGTACTAGTGTTTGTATATTGTTGATCTTCGGGTAGGCTTCTTTGAAGGAAGGTAGGGCCCCCCCTTAGGAAGTAAGTCTACAACAGTAGATTTATTGTCTTTAATTTTTGTTTGATGTCTATGAATTTTCCTTCTTAGTAAGTTATATTTCAAAAATATTTAGTGATTGGTTGAAATACTTACTAAGGTCATGTACCAAACCATATTTTCATTCATGCGTCAGTATATGGTACCAGATGATTTAATGAGATATTAAATCTTCATTTCATCTCATGCAAGTTTATGGAAATGTAGTGTACACAAGGAAAAAGGTCTTTGTTACATTGTCCTTACATGAGAAAATTGAGCCCCATCTATTGATTCAGAGTTTGAAAGGAAGTGATTATTGAAATTTCTTTAGGAGTGTTTATGAAAGTGTGATTTAAGTCATCTTCAGTCATATGAAGTAGTCTATTTCTAATACTTTCACCCTCAAAGTTCATGGGCCCCAGGTTGATGATTAAACGTCTAAGGTTTATACATATAAATAAATCAACATTTCGGCATTGTTACAGGGGAAGGTGCTAAAAATATTAGAGCTTAATGTTACACATCATTTTTTCACTGTCCCTGTACTCCCCGTTCCTTGATCCTGGAGGACCTCTACAGTGAACCTTGCATGCTTTTACTTCATGGAGAAACTCCCATTATGTCCCTCTTCATGAGCAAATCATTTCCCTTTTGCACCATTTCCCTTGAAACTTCTGTTTTTTCCAATTTACAAGACCGACACTTATGACCTTTGTCTCCCCCACGCCGATGTGCAGAGATTAGTACTATTTCCCGCACTGATGTGCAGATATTAGCACTATTTCCCACACCGATGTGCAGAGATTAGCACTATTTCCCGCGCTTATTGGTGTGACTGAGATGTGTTCCAGTTGCACCGGTCCTGTTATGGAAAGTTTTTTAAATTAGAGCAGAAGCTTCCATCTCTAGAAGCTCCCTAACGGAAGTCTGGTAAATGGTTTGGCCGGATGGGGTTGAGGATGACAGTTTGGGCTCCTTTCCCCTATAATGATGGAACTAACTCAAGGGATAAGTCCTTCTCCCATGAGAGGAGGATCCATCGCCCATCCATCTTTCCTATATAAAACTCCCTTCTTCCCAAGCATAGGTTAGAGTGTGAAAGTCACAGTTTCAGAGTTAGGGTGTTGGCTGAGTGTGAGTATACTATTTTGATTAGACAAGCAAGATATTCTAGTTGTAGCCATATAGTCGCGTGAGGGAGAAGTGTGTTTGGTTTGGAGTGAAGTCTAAAGGGAAGAGCCTTTAAACTATTGTTTTTTGAAGCCATCATGGAATGCTAGCAAAAGTGTGTGGGAACCTGGTCTTGTCAGAGGAAGACTGCGATGTCAAGACGAATGGTTGTAATCTCTCTTTGAATATTAATATATGCAACTATCAATTTATTTCCTACATGTTTTGTAATATTACATATTCGTGTCTTAATGCTTCTTGACTTATTAAGTAGGTTGAATTGCAATTTGTCTATTATTATGTTTGTGTGTTGTTGTTTTTTACTTGTTTCAGGAGCTTGAAGAAGGAAGTGAGAGATTGTTGGAACGAGAAAGTGAGGAAATCATCAAGCAGGATAAGCGACCAAGAGGTAGGCCCTCTTGATTGATTCTAACCTAAGGAAATCTTCCATAGGATGTATCTATTGTGGCTAGACCCATTATTGGGCTAGAGGAATTCGTTCATGTCCACACTTATAATTTTACTTCACCACACTAGTTAGGTCACCCTCAAATTAAATAGGTTAGGGGAGGAGAAATGATAAGAAGAAAATACTCATTACTTCATAATTTATAAAGGGGTTCTAGCCTGACGCATCCACTTTAGTGGGTTTCACCAGTCTTGTTGTTCATGTCACGCAATGTTTTTCATTGGTTCAGTGTGCTTTCTTCTGGAGTACTACATGGAAAGGGAAACATTTCTCATGTCAATAGAAAAATTAGTGATAGTAGGGTCTCAGTAGCATGAGTTTCCCAAATACATGCCTAGGTTCAAGAAAACAATTGAGTAGCATGCAAAATTTCATTTATTTTCTTATAATTTTGTTTTGGTTTGTAAATACACCACACACTAATCCATGTGCAATACAAGGATTATAAATATCAACAATAACTTCAAGGAGGCTCAATTTAAGTTGGAGGGAGGATGTTACTCAAGGAAATCTCTCAGATCTTGGTAGTAGCTCGAAACATTTATGCAATTCAAGAAGAATAGATCTTGATAGCCTTCAGGAATAAACCTGTCCTCTAGGAAGCTATAACAGAGAAAAATTTCCATGGCCAACATGAATAAGAGGACCTAGAAGAGACCAAACAACCAAGGAATGCATTTAATGAAGATATTTAGGAACTTCACTGTGTGCATCACTAGATCTTGTATCTAGTCAAGGGACCAACCATCAAGAGAATATGGTAAGGGAAGACATACAAATCAAAAATGAAGAAGACACGCAAATTTGGGATGATGAAGAAGAGGACCAAGAGATTTGTGACTACATTGAAATATGGATCTAGATAGTGAGAAAGCTAGAGAAACACCTTACCCTTCAAATTTATTGGCACCACATTGAGAAGATCATCTGATTCTTTATATTCAAGTTTATATCAATGTTTATATTTCAGATATGAATACGATTTCATTTGCAATCTTGTTGCATACATAGCTCCATTAGAAATATACCTATACTTGAGAAAAAGCTGTCTTTTTGTCAAGTAGGGTAGAATAGTATATTGTGTAGTGAATAAAGGAATATGTTGCCTGTGAAAATCAGATTTTATAGTATAACATAGTAGGGATTTAGTTGGAAATTAGTCAATTGACTAGATCCCAAATAACCATGTCTCCCTAATTCAGCAAAACAAATTCTAGTTCTATAATTCTTTGATTGGAAGTTTGAGTGGTCTCTTCCATATTTATCATGTTGATCACATGGGTAGAGTTTTTCACAAGAGGGAGTGAGGAAGAAGAATCTTGTTTTTTATGTGGGATTTTGAGAAACCTGCAGTAAATATCATTTTTAGTAAGTAACAAAGTGTTTTAATAATCCTTTGTTTCTATAGTCACAAGAAATACACAAAAGAGGTAGGAAGACCTATAAGTAGCAATTTTGCAAAGAAAACTCCTACAAAATAGTTTATGCATATATGTAAGTCTTAATGGTATATCAAAAGGTCAAATTGAGGTATGAATCTTTTTATTCTTTCGTATTTCATTGATACAAAGGAAATCAATATTATAAAGATAAAATTTACTTACATGCTTATGGTTTTACCTTATCTAACCCAATCACTTCATAATATGATTTCAACCAGCCTTGTAGTTCCCATATGTATTCATTGGAGATCCATGGCCTGTGGTACCATGTATTTAGCTAGAAATCCTTGATGTAAAATTCTTGTAATCATTAGCAAGGTCACAAAACAATGATGCATTCATGATAATATAGGAAGCTTTTCAATGCAAAATTTATGTGCAATGAGAGTAGCACTAGAAATATTGGTATCTACTTCAGATGTGGTGTAGTGGTGCCTCTTGATTGTTGCATCCACAACGACATCTTTAATGAAATGCCTTCATATAATCATTTCAAACTTTGCATTTCGAGATTGGAATTTTCTACCTTAATTTCTAAAGTTTCAATCATCATCTATCCCTTTTAGTTATGATTTCACTCGGCCTTGTAATAATTTCCCATCCCTTTCTTATCTCCTTATACCACCATAATGATCACTACAACATTTTCTTATGAGATTATTACCATTACCATCACCAATTTTCCACTTTTATCGCCATACCATCCATATAAGGTTATGATTGCATGATTGGTATCATTGTTATAACTCATAGCATTCATTTGATTCATTCAAATCACTGAAAATATTTGAATGAGTATTACCTTGCTATTTACCAATTTCCAACCATTTAGCCTCGTGCCTATTCAAGTTAAGAGTTGAAAACAAGTATCAAGCCGTGTTTTCTATGCTTAATTTGAGTTAAGTTCTTTGAGGAACCATGGGGAAACGAAAGTGTGATCACCATGAACTAGAATCTACTGAGAAATTAGAACAATTCCCTAAGTATAATTCATGCAAACGAAGGTTAATAGTAGAAGGATGGCATACTTTCCTTGTGAAATTTCAAGGGTTTGATGATAAAATCATTTTCTAGTTCACAAAGGGATTTAATGGTAAGGTAGCAGATGTTGGGGCTCTAGTCATGATAGTGAATGAAAGATCCATTGCTCGAGTGACTAGGTTTCCATTTGAAGGAGAAAAATGGTTTAAAAACAAGGTTGTTGGCAAATAACTGAGCATACCATTTCCCACGTTTGGACATCAAGAAGTTGATTGGGTGAAAGGGGTGTCTCGTTCTTAGATTAAGGATGAATGGCACAACCTTTTATTTTTCCTTTAGAAATAATAGACTTGTGAGCGTAGGTATGCAATTACATTCTTATATAATATTAGGTTGTTTCTTAAATTTACTCAAGATAAGAAAATCAATTTTCCCTACTTTCTATGGAAGAGTTTGCAGAAGATGTCACCGAAATTCCAAAAGACCCATGAAAACCCTTATATCAGTCTTTACCGCTATAGCCTTATCAAAATATTAATTGAGGATGAGTTAAACATCAAAAATGATAGTTGGGATAACTTTTTTGAACAAAATATGTTTTCTTCAGTCAATGAAATTCCTAAAGAATAAGGTATTATGCATAGCTATGAGATATAGGGTTCAAGAGGAGTTGTAAAGGGTAGTGAACCAAAATGTTTCCTTTCCTCATATCCTAGGAGGTTAAGAAAAAGGAAGGTTGGTGTGGGTATAATAGAAACCCATGTAGCTCAAACCCATGTAGTTCAAAGCACTGTTATTAATTGATGGGTTACACATAGTATGACAAAGGGGTTAATGTTTTTTCAGCATTTTTCTACTCAAAGCAGACTTAGAACCCAAAAAAAATCATCATTTTATTCAAGATCAAAGGAAGAAGAGGCAATACCAAACACTCTTGGTGCCTCAAATAAGAAAAAAGGTAAATCCCCTAGGGTTGAAGAATTCATTCCTATGGAATTTTCTTCTCAATTTTAAACCCATGCAGCATAAACAAATGCATGATTTATTTCTTGGTCTAAGTTTAAAACCCCTACAATATAAACAAATGTAGAATTTACTTCTCACTTTGGGTTTGAACCCTCTATAGTAGAAATAAATGATGCTTATTCTACAAATAAACATAAGCCATCTAATTTGGTTATCCATTTTGTATTGAAGACGAAGAATAGGGAAATTAAAAGATTGAAGAGAGAGATTGAGGAGAATCTTGTCCTTCGAAAACATATTAAAGAGGAGAATGGGAGGTTAAAAGCATGCAATTCTCAACTGCAACATAAGAATGACGAGTTTCTAAGAACCGAAAATTGTAGAATATGGTTAAGGAATGGTGCCAACGAGCTAAAACGTATGTTTTTCATAACAAGGTACTAAAGAGGAGGTTTAAAGAAGCAAAAAACAAAGGGGAGAGGAACTTGAACATTTTTTTCAGCACTGTAGGGCTCTAGTAGAAATTTGTAGTCCCACAATTTTGATAAAACTTTGGTCTTCACCCAAAATTTTTATTTGCATGAGGACATGTAAAATAGCCAATGTGGGGGAGTATTGGACTTCCATTTTGACATGGTTTCACCCATTTTTCTCTATGGTTCCATATACTTATATCTAGTTCCTACCAATATTGAAGAAGAAGAACAAGGAAATTAAACTATTGAAGAGAAATATTGAGGAGCACCTTGTCCTTCACAAACATATTAAAGAGGAGAATGGGAGGTTAAAAACATACAATTCTCAACTACAACATAAGAATGACAAGTGAGTTTCTAAGAACCAAAAATTGTAGAACATGGTTAAGGAAGGGTGCAAATGAGCTAAAAAGTATGTTGTTCATAACAAGGTACTAAAGAGGAGGTTTAAATAAGCCAAAAATATAGGGGAGAGGAACTTGAACATTTTGGTTAGTGTTGCAGGGCTCTAGTAGAAAGTTTTAGTCCCACAATTTTGATTAAATTTTGGTCTTCACCCATAAATTTTATTTGCACAAGGACATGAAAAATATCCAATCTAGGAGAGTATTGGACCTCCATTTTGACATGGTTTCACCCATTTTTTCTCTATGAATGCCTATACTTATATCTAATTCCTACCAATATCACCCTTTATGTGCATATTTTTGGACCAGTACCATAACTGTAAACATGATAAGGTAAATTGTTAGGTGATTATGCATTTCCTTTGTTTTTAATGCTTCAAGAAGGTTTAAATGAGATTTTTATAATGATGGTGAATGTTGAGGAACAATTCTTGCACTAGATGAAGAGTTCATGTTCACACAACTCAATTCTTGCTAACATAATGAAGTTATGGATCTCATGCCATAATTTGTCATAATTCCAGTTTTCCCAACACAAATCAGGCATGTGAGTTTTGTATATTGGAGGCATGTGATGGTTTCATGTTATTGAATTCATACCTTCATCTGAAAATTGATCATCCTCTAACACTTTGCAAGTTTTGATAAATTTGGGTCTTCAAAATTTAACTTAGTTCGTAACCTATTCAACTTTGAAGAATTATTTTTAAACGAACTTAAAGTTGAAACAAAATCATATGAAACCCAACATGATGAAAATGAAGAAGATAAAAACCAAGTTATAATGGAGTTCGTCCAGTGTGGACTACATCTTTGGGCCCTGATCCAATGTCTAGGTCGCTTTATTGATCTCAACAATAGAAATAGTACATTACAAATCTTTGACTCATAGAGTAAACCTCCTTCTAGAGTGGCATTGTTTCTCCTTCAAAGAAAGCTCACTCCCAAGTTGACTCCCTTTAGAAAAGAAATGATAGAGCCAAAAGAAAAGGACTCTCCCATTGAATGTGGCAACAAGTCCTTGTACTCATTCTAGGATCAAGAAGTAGAAATTCAACTGCTTCATAATGAAGTGTTGAAATGGTCTTTTCCCACAATCATATTAAGAATAGACTGAAACTATTTTCTCTAATGAAGAAACAAGTGTTGTAGATGCGTCTGGAAGGCTTAAAAACCCATGTGTAGGCTCTTTATGTGCTAAAAAAAGTCTCCATATGGTCTCAAAGAACACAAAAACAGTCTTTGTCTCCAACACAAAAGGACTTGTCTCTAAATATTGTTCAACATATAATGCTCAAATCATAAAAATCATGCTACCATTGTGTCAAGAACACCCAAAATCCCCTATGTACGCTCTTCTTGGGCTCAAAAAGACTGAAAATGGCCAAGATACGCCTCTTGGTTCCTTTCTCTACTATATGTCCTGTAAATTGAAAAAACTGGCTAACCAAGAAATGAAATCATCCTTTGGTAGGTCCGTCAGGCAACAATTTCACTCAGGATTGGTGCTGATTCCACTGCAAACAATGCAAATTATCAGATGAATAAATGTGCCAATAAGGCTTAGGTGTTGAAGCTTCATCTCCTGGTGTCGGGCATATGATATGGCATATGGCCAGGGGTATGGGCCAAAGTCCATGCACCCATTGACACTCTATCCCTGGTCGTGTTGTGTGCCACATGGCCTAGGGATGGGCCATGCACCCGCCCCATTCTCTGAGCCCTCGGCCTACCATTATGCCATGGTCATGTTTGAGTATATGGGACTAGGGGTCGGTCTAACTACCCACCCCGCCACCTTCCGCCACAATTGTATGGGTGTCAAGGAACTGGGTGTTGGGGCCATGTGCCCCGCCCCCTTTGCTAATGCTCCAATGACTTGACATTAAATATATTCGGCGTCGTTGGTATACTAAGAACCAAATGTGTGGCATGGCAGTAAGACTATTGGTTAATTAACGTGAGGTCGTGGGTTTGATTCCCTACTGGGTCAATTGGCCAACCCAACAAACTTGTGCACAAAAATCGAGGGCCACATGTTGTCCTCCCATTGGGCCATGTGGCACCTCATGATTGGTCCACCACAAAGTTCAACAACCAATAACATTTCACCAACACAACCTATACGACCGGCCATGTGTCAGCACATGATTGGTTTGTATTGCACATCGTAACACCCAGTCAACTATTGATGTCAGCACCACGACACATGTACAACCTGCCCAGTCAACAACCCAATCAACCTTGCAAGTTTACTTTTTAGATATTTGCCAAAACTGCATAACACGATAATTTTCACATACAGTGTCAGATTGAGGTGATTCAAGCGTCATTGGAATCAAAACGATGAGATCTATGATTATGCATAGTTTTCAAGCGATTTAGAGAAATTTTATTTTTTTAAGCATATTTTTGATCCCCTGGATCATGCCTAGATCATCAAGAAGAAGTTTGGAATATTGGTCAACAATTTTTTCAAACTTGCTTATACACAGTAGATCCCTCTCTTTATATGCAAGTCTTAGACAATTCACTAGAAGATTGAGATTTTTGATCTTATTCCTATGAATAATATCAAATAAGATTTTTTTTAAAATACGTTGTTTGCCAGCACGATCTGATCATCATCAAAATTTGGTTATTTTTGTGAATTTGTTCCACGAGATGAGACAAGTTGAATCTTATATATAGAGGATCTGATGCATGAAGCCTCTAGTTTGTGGTTGTTCTTCTTATGAAAACAAAACTCAACCATTTTGATGCAGCCTAGAACACTCTTGTTATTCACAAAGATTTAAATCAAACAACTAGAACATAACTTGATTTAAAATGTATTTATGATTGATCAAAACAATGTAACAACCTTTCCTTCCGATCCATGGGATCGTAGGAGTTGATATTACACAAATGGATTTTTTTCTAATGTATTAGATCTTGTAATAGTAATATACAAGAGATATGGATATGTAATGTCTTTCCCTTAATATAATAGCGCTATGGTTTTTATTTTTATTTTGTGGCACTAGTGTTATTATATTGTTGATCTTTGGGTAGATTTCTTTCAAGGAAGGCAGAGCCACTTTCTTAGGAAGTAAGGCTACAACAATAGATTTATTGTCTTTCATTTTTTCTTGATGTCTATGCATTGTCCTTATTAGTAAGTTTTATTTCTAGAATAGTTAGTGATTAGTTGAAATACTCATTAAGATCATCTACCAAACCACCTTTTCATTCATGCATCAGTGTATGGTACCATATGATTTAGTGAGCTATTAAATCTTCATTACAACTTGTGCAAGTTTATGGAAAAACATAGTAGATGTAAGGAAAAATATCTTTGACATTTCCCTTACTTGAGTCGAATCAGCCCAATCTACTAAATTAGATCTTGAGAGGAAGTGAGTGTTTCTTTAAGAGTTTCCATGCAAGTGTGATTTAAGTTGTCTCCAGTTATATGCAGTAGTCTAGTCCTGACCCTGTATTTCCCATGATTACACCCTCTAAGTTCATGAGCCTTGGGTTGATCATTAAATGTCTAAGATTTATACATATAAATAACTCAAAAACATACTCATTTTATTTCCCACTAGATGGAAAATAAATGGATGGATGGCCATTAAGAGGAAGATGGTAATCATTTCCCCACAAATTTGTGTGTGTGTGTGTGTGTGTGTGTGCGTGAAAAGCTTAATGAAAGAGGAGGTATAAGGGTAAAGGGAATTTTCATTTCTTAAAAATAACATGGAGATAAGCACATAATGTTTGGTATATGTCCTAATTTGTTAATCATGGCTCTAGTCAATATTGATGATTGAAGATACAATATTGTTTCCTACGTTAATTGACTCAAATATTTTCAAGATAACTATCTCATAACAAAATCAAATTTTTTATTTCATATCCAATTGAATAAGGGCATCTTAGGTACATCCTAAGTACTTGTTTTTTTCTATCTCTAGATGTTTGATGATGGATCTTCTATAGTAGGTGTTTGACACATTGTTGCTTTGGTAAACAAAAATAAGTACACAAATACATAAAGGATTATGGCATAATTGAGACTTAAAAGCATGTAATGAGAGAGAAATTCGTTTGTTCCTCTAGTATTTTGAAGCCTTAAATTGCTCATAGAATTGTAAAAATTGAAGGATAAGCCACTAATTTTGAGAATTGAAAAGGGTAAGATTGTAAACCCTTTCAAGTCAAAAGTGAATTGTAAAAGGACCTACCTAAAATTGAATAAGGAGGTCAAGTGAGTCGATCATAGTAATCACACTTTCAGGTGCATGATCGATAGCACCAAACGCCCTAAGGTGACATAAAATCATGTGTGTGTGATACATAAGCATATAATCAAGTGAGTGATTAGAGGCAAGAATGATAAACAAAAATGGGTAAAGGAAGAAAGTGTTTACAAAACACCTCTCAAGAAATCATGGATTTGAAAGAGTACAACCATGAATTGAAAAATAAAATTAAATCAATTTAGTGGCACTTACAACAAAAATAAAACATCATTGATCACATGGTTGATACACTACAATGATAAAATGATCATGAAATTGACCTACATATCAAGGATCAATTGATTGATGCACTTTACATAAAATTAAGGGAAAAGAAAGATCAACTTTATGATATGTTTGATGCATCATTACAACTAAGATCGATGTAATTTGTGACATAGAGGATCTCATGCAAAAAGATAATGCAAATTTTTATATATGTGAACTCATCCAAAATATTGATACAAGTTGTGACACGGAGGAGCTACTAGAGAAGACTCATGCAAAATATGATAAAATATATCTTATCCAAAATTTTGATGTAGCATGTGAAACAGATAAAATCTTGTAAATGGTTCATGTTGGTTGTGATACCAAAGACCTGATGGAACCATATAATGAATTAATGAAGGAAACAATGAATGAATATGATTCAAAAGAACATAATAATGGAAACACAATAGCAAAATCTAGTGTGAAGAAGCAAAAACACAACAATAAGAGGTTTCAAAGATGTTTTTCAGACCTTGGGAAGAGATCTCATTCAATAGAAATAGATATGGATTGGGCTATGATGAAGGAAACAACATGCATATTACAGATCACTCCAAACCAATTTATTTTGTGAACATAGGATTTCTTGAAGATGTCCATAATCTTGAAAACAAATGTCAATATTGTCAAAGATTCAATCACATGGAGATTCAGTGTTTTGATCTTCGTCCTTGTCTTCATTGGGGAAGAAAAATCAGTTATGAGACAAATGTTCAAAGTAGAAGCAACGTACAAAGAAAATTAATTATGGATTGTGTTGTAGCGGCTACAACCACCCTCCAAAATTTTGGTCTACACCCAATTTCGGAGCATCCCTTGAGAGTTTCACTTGATGACTACACACACTCGGGTTCACTCCATGAGCCCGTGTGAGTCTTTGCATCCGCCTTGCTTATTCATTTCATCCAAGTTTTTCATGTTGGTATCGAATTCATGCTTGCAAACATGTTCTGGTCATGATCAAGGTATTTGCTATGAAAGCATCTGTCGCATTCACACACGGAGTCACACTCACTGTCGCACAAGCATTGTCATGGTTAATCAACGATCAATCACAAGTGTCGCACTTGTCGCTCACATCGTCAATCGATCATGTTAAGCATGTGTGTTTGGATGGTTTGGGTCATATCGTCATCAAGTCATGTTGGTGTGCGTTTGCAAGATCACATGTGCATCTTTCACTCATTCACACACTTAGTCATTTTTATAAAGTTTCGACGACCGAACTCCCCTCTGACAACTGGATCATCACCCCACCATCGACTTGATCGAATGTCACCCAGAATAGTGCAGAAGTACCAAGAAGTATTTTCAATTTGTGTTGTTTGCAAGCAATTCATTCAACCTTCATGCTGGCCTCCAAGAGAGTTGGACCCGACAGCCACCTTGGGACTCACTCCCCTAAAAAATTGCACAAAGGCTATTGACCTTTCCCACATTGTTGATTGAGGAAATTGTGCAGACAGGCTAGATAGACACCTAGTTCCTGTCCCTGTCTCCCTCAAAATTGCGCAGTTTTCTAAGTCAGTCCTTCCGACAGCCGATCGGCTGCTCATCCAGAAAATTGCGCAGTTTCCGTGAGCAGACCCTCTTCTGCTCAGCTCAGAAATTACCTAGAGATGATCAGTAGGTTGAACTCCTAGCATCAATGCAATCTCTCTCACAAATAGCTCAGAGCAGCAGACTGAAGGTTCCCTGCAGGAATTACACAGTTTCTGTTGCCAAGCTCCCATTAGCTGACTGCCTGTTCCCCTTGGGAATTGTGTAGTTTATGTTGCCAGTGACCCAACAAACAAATGCTAATTCCCTCTGGGAATTGCACAATTTTGGCTACCAGGCTCCCAGTCAGTTCCTCCAAAAAACTATGTAATTTCTGCCTATTGATCCTCCATGCAGCTCGACATGTTCCTCCAAAAAATTACACAAATTTTGCTGGCAAGCCCCCACTGCTCACTCATTTAAGAAAATGTATAGATTATGTTGGCCTTGCCTTCCTACAACCCGAACTATACCTCCCAAAATTTGCATAGTTTTTCCTTCTAACTGAACCAGACTTTGCAGACAGTCACTGTCGACTTGGATTGCCCATCTTCATCACCCAATGACTCTTGCGCATTTTTCATTAGTAGTGCTCGGAGCCATCATCTCGCCTTGCAACCTTGCTACCTTTCCAAGTCACCTGCATCCGAAATGATCGTGTGTCATGGTAGACTAGGAGGTTTTTGGATTTGATGTCATCTCATCATGAGTGATTGTAGGTACATGAACACCAACAAACATGGCACGAAGATGAATGGGATGAACGAAGGGAGCACATGCAAAAGGATAGGTTCACGAATAGACGAACGAGCGATGCACGTGAAGAGATGTGCTCGCGAATGGATGATCATGCAAAGATGTGTTCATGGATGGACGAATGAGCAAACATGCAAGATGTGTTCACGGATGGACAAACGGGTGAACATGCACCTTTCGTGAATAGACAAACTTGTCAAGCCTTCCAAGATACAAGCAAGGAGCAATGTGTTAAAGCAACATCAGGCATACAAACTACCATTGAAGACTCCGTGCACCTTGCCATGCAGAGGTGAAGCTAGCACACACCATGAGGACATCCATCACCCAGCAGCACTGCAGCTCAACATGCACTCCAAGAGCAACACGAATCTACTAGCACTATCATGTCGAGTCATGTCATGAGTCATGTCACCCACATCTCTACTATGGGCCATGTTGTCAAACAATGTAATGTAATTTGGAAGTATAAGAGACCCACTTGTTGTACAAAGAGTAATGTAAAGTTGAAAAGTCATGGAAGTCAAACAATCATGAGGGTAGTCGAACAACCATAAGGGTTAGTTTTTCCCTTGGCTATAAATACCCCCTCATTTGTGCATGCAAGGGACTTTTCACCTCAGCTCCTCCCACATAGCCAAGAGAGTTTGTAATCTTTTCTTTGAGGAGTAAGTAGTGGCTCCAACGCCCCATGCTCGGGGTTAGTGATGTATAGTGTAATGATGTGTCTTGGAACTTTCACTTAATTCAGAAGCTTGCTAACAGGCCAACACATTTTCTCACATTTATTGTAACTATTGTAAGACTAATCTTGAACACTTGTAATGCATGTTGTTTTAGCTTGTGTTGAACACTTGAACTATTTCACTTGTTGTAATACACATATGTTAATGAAAATGTGTTGTATATGTTGTTAGTGTTGTCTCGCCTGTGTAGAATACTCTCTCGAACATTAGACAAACCTTTCACATGGAACTTTTTATAACAATCGTTGTACTTTTGCAGACTAATCTGCAGAGTGTTATACGTGTTATCTTCCCTTGTGTGTTGTGATTGTCGCATACTTGTGGACTGTTCCAACAAAAGCTGTGCATGTCCTATTGTGTTGTGTGTTCCTAGGATAGTTGGGACTTCTCCCAACCAACTTGGGACTTCTCCCAACCAACTTGGGACTCACTGCCACCCTCCCCCTCTACAGTGAAAGAATTGTTTACACAAGTAACACTTACACTTACCAAGCACGCAAACCTCACTTCTCGCAAGACAAAGTAGACCACTTTTCGATGCTGACAAGCAAGAGTTGAGACAAATATTTAAGATAATGGCAACTGGGCCATCGTGCTGAATGGGACTCCCACACCACAGAGTGTGAGGTCTAGTTCGGACTTCATACAGGGGGGATCCCTTGATGTTGGTAGGTCTAGCACTGTCAACAGATTGATCAATTCTTGGAGACAAAATCTACAAGTAAAGAAGTTGCATCAGTATTATTGCCTAGTCAAGACAAAAGTAAAGACACACAAATATATATATATATTATCATTATATATTATATATATATATATATTATTATATAGTATATATATATATATATATATCAAGCAAGTATTCAATGTGATTTTGGGCGTGACCCAAATCTAATTCTATATATTCTCTAAAGTCAAAGATGGTACATTTCACACCTCAAGGTGGGGAGCACAATGCTAAAATAAAATTTCCTACGACTTTAAAGGGGGAAGTAACTTGATAAAATGGAAGATGATTTGTGGTAAACTAGAAGCCACTACATTATTAAAACTATGTTAAACCACCACATTGTTTGAGTCAAAATGGTTAGTGGTAAACCATAAACAACCACATTATTCAAAGCATATTAGTTACTAGTCATCCAAAAATGACCACATTATTCAAATCAAATAGGTCAATGGTCATCCAAAAACCACCACATTATTCAAATTAGATTGGTTAGTGGTAAACCATAAACCACTAGTTTCCATGGAAGATGGTTAGTGGTGAACCAACAAAATCACAGCCTAAAGAATCCAAAGCCCCAACTTGGTTCCTTTCTATAATGAACTATTGAAAAGATTCTCACCTTGCACTTTGCAGGGGGAGTATCAAATATCATGCTTCATATTTAAATTCAATTGAAATTCAATCAAAATTTGATAATTCAAACATAACAACTCGTCTCCTCAACAACAATCATTTCACTCATTCATTGAGAATGTTTAGACATGGAAATTGTTCATTTCCAAACATCTAAATATTAACATATTTTCAAGAATATCTTAATTGAATCTTAGTTCAACAATTTCAAATTGAAGATACTAAAAGTTATTGGTATAATTATTCAGACTTGTGATTGAGAGGGGGAATGTTAAACTACGATTCCCTAGATAATCATAAAGCTTGATACCACATAGATATTAGTTGTAAACCTTATCTTTGCTGACGTATTATCATGATCCAATGATGATTCATTAGTGATATCTAGATATATAATGCTCCAATTGATGTACTATAAATTCATATCTTGATATCAATACAATGAATAAAAATATGGCATGAAGTATTTTCTATCATTTTCTTGTCTTGTCTTCCTCTCCTAATTCTTAACCATTTTGAGGCCATAAACTATGTTTTTATGGCTACCTGAGAATGATGGGTTATCATGGCATACCCTATCCATATACAAAAGTTTTAATCCTCACATAGTTATTTCCAGTGAGCTATTGTGTGCTGCAAACAAAGATTGTATACAAAAATTGCACCATCAAGAAGCAGACTTATCAACGAACCACCTTGGTGTCCACAAACCTTTTGGTACTCCATCTTCTAGGGTTAGTGTTTAGAACTTTATGGTTCTGGTTTTATGTTAAAATTCCATTATTTTATCCTCATGTGATAGCTTTTATGAATGAATATAGTCACCATCTCTCTCTCTCTCTCTCTCCCCCTCCCTCTCTCTCTCTCTCTCTCCCCAAAGATAAGCTACAACCGTTCTAGCTTGTTTATGTTCTACAATATTCTAATATTTTATTCATTAATAGAAGTTGGGTTTTCAATACATTATTATGTTCTCTTCTATATTTTTCTATGTGTGTATATTCATTCTATTTCCTTTCTTTCCTTTCTACTATATTTCTTTGTGTGTGTGTTCCATTTCCTTTCTTGCTTTCCAATTTGTTCATTATAAAACCAACACTGCTATCATTATTGCATTATGAGTTAGGGGTCATTAATATAAACCATTGACATAATAGGGCTACATTTGATAGTGAATACATATATTCAACCATGTTAAACCACATTCAACCATGTTTGTTAATGGACATAATGTTAGGGGTTAGTGTAATAATATTAACCATTTACATTCGTATGCAACAATTGTTACTAAGTTAAGGATTAGTGGATAAATCAGTTAGTAGAATTAACCATTGACATAATAGGGATACATTCAACCATCAACACCTATATACAATTATATAAACCATAGTTACCAAACATTATGTCAAATATTAGTGGTCAATTAGTGGGGTAGCATTAGCCACGAAAAAATGAGTGCAACCTTGGTGAATAATGGTCAAACATGGTTGATCATATTCAAAATAATTATTGGGCTATGGATTAATTGGTAGTTTTTATTAGCATCAAATTGATGAGGCTCATCAATAGGTAAATTATATGGACCTTAATTCCACTCTTTAGCTTATAAAAATCAACTTTTCTCACATTTCTTTACATATTTTATTATATTTTGCTTAGTGATAAGGGTAAAGATGAGATTTTATGTCATGTGGCCTAATGTGCATTAATTATAGGATTTGGAGCAGTTTTTGGCTAATTTAAGTATAGGAACTCGAAGCAGACAAAAAAGAGGGATTTAGGAGATTGGATCTCCCTCCTTAACTCCTCAATCACTTGAAGATTCCTCCACCAGATCTCATCAACTCATAATTACAAGTAGCCAAGCCCACCAAGGTCATTGGCAGCAAAGCCAGTGATAGTTGAAGACAAGTTAATCTCGAGTTTGGGAGCCAAACCTCCCTAATTTTAAGGAAGTTATTGGTAGATTCAGTTGTATAAATAAGAAGACCTAGGGCCTCATTAGGATTCAACTTTTTTGTTGTAGCCAAGCGGCATTTTCGAGCTAAGACATTGTGACTGATTACTCTTATGGATTTTTGACATTATGATGAGAATGAGAAGCATTTCCTTGATCCACCACTAAGTTGAATCAGAGGGCTGAAGCTCTTGGGTTAGGGCCCAACCCTAGTAGTAGAGGTTCCTCTTTTTATATATGTATGCTTAGATTACATTCAAGTTAGTTGCTGAAGTGATTTCTATTTGGTTTAATCTACAAGTATTTGGATGAATACTTAGTTTTCTTCCATTAGTGAACAGATAGATCAGTGGTATGATAGTGAAAGTAAATACCTCAAAAAATCTTGTTGTAGTGGCCTCTATCTCATCTCCCTTATGGGATCATGGTTTGAGGGTCCCATTCTCACAGCACAAAAACAGATTTATTGTTTGATCACTGCATAACTTAGAATTTCTTGTTGAATAGATCATTGTTTCTCAATTCCTTAGAAGTACCTGCAATTTTCATTTTGGTTTCTTGAGTTTCATATGGCTTAGAAACACTTCCATTCATATACTTAGCCATTAGCCATTAATAACTTTGTTTTTCCTAAATCCAACTCATCTTTTCCATATATAAATGAAGTTGTGCATAAATGAAGAAAATGAAAATAATGTATGTTGTTGCAGGAGTTTATGATCTATAGGGAGACCTCATCTCACCAACCTCATCCAAGTCTTCTCCATCTACACTACCAAATTCCACCAAACCCTAATCCAAATTTATGTTTTGTAGCAAAGTGGACATCTTCCTTGAGCGAGTCCAACCATCTTGAAGACTTGGGTTGCGCCTTGAGTAGTGTGCACCTCCTTTGTGCCTTATTCCCCTACCAGACACCTTTCCCACACTTTATTCTACCTTTCCTACCTCCCCATACCTTTCAGCCTGTTTCCAGTAGTAATATAAGGCATCCTGTAGTAGAACTGGGACATCCTGTAGTACTACAAGAAACCCTGTAGCAGCTCTTTTTAAGCCCGAATTGAGCAGAAATGATCATTTGAGTTTAGGTTAGGCCTCCACTTAGCTTCCATACCATCAACACCATTCTGGACCTGTCTCTCATGCCAAATATCAAATTGGATCAATTAGAATTTACATTCATAAAATTGAAAATCAAAAAGGCTTTTATGCAATTTCTAGTTAGTACATGCATGCAGCAGTCACTATAGTTTTAGGATAATTTCCATGCTTACTTTAGTCCTGATAACTAGATGTTAGATGCAAGGTTAAGTTAGGTCTCTTTTGCAAGAAATATGTGTAGACGCTTAGCTAGATGATTTCATGTCATTTTATAGCACTTTCCAATTCAACACTTTCATCTCCTAAAATAGGCAGTGTTTCCTTTCTACTTTAAGAATACCTTTCTCTTTGCTATTTGGTAGTTAGACTCCTTCTAGTCAATAGAAGGTTGGTTTGAAAAACGCTATAAGTCTATCACCCCAATTGAAAAGTAACAATATTAGACCATTGCATCTATTGTGTATACAACAATGACACCTCCAAGTTTGTATGAACCCTGGGTTGATGAAGTAAAGTTGGTAGCCCTAGGAGTTGCAACATCCTTGCTGCAATACTGGAGCTAATCACATTTTGGCGCCATTGTCGAGGAGTGTCTAACTAGATGTGATTTATTCTTTCCTTTTTTTTTGCATTCAATATGTAGTTGCAATGTTTTCTTTCTTTCCATTCTGCAAGTAGTTCCATTCAAAAAATAGTTGCAAATCTTTGCTTTCTTTCCATTTTGCAAGTAGTTCCATATAGAAAATAGTTGAAAATCATGCTTTCTTTCCATTCTGCAAGCAATTCTAAAAAAACCCTGAAAAAAAAAGAAAAAACAAATTCCTTTCATGCCTCGTAGAAGTAGAGACAACTTAGGATTTTTTTTTGCCAAATACCCCCACTGCATATAACAACCAACCTTCCCTCTTCCTTGCTGGCTGTGAACTAGAGGACACATTAGGAGAACAACCAAATATCTTTAAAGAGCCTATTAGGGAAGAAGAATAAGAAACCATTCCACCAACCTATACCATGGTTGAACATAGAAATAGGATTGAAAACAGAGATGGAGATGAAAACAGAATTGAGGGTGCTTTTCCCATCAGAGAAACTAATGGAGATGCTAGGATGAAAAACATAAGCCCCTCTTCCCTCCCTCACTTCCATGGATTAACCTTAGAGGACCCTGTTTAGCCAATTTAATGTCCTTAAATTTTCAACATAAATTATCGACCAGGGCAGGTATACTGATGAAGTACAAGTGCATTATATGTGTTAGAAGTTATTTTATGTCGTAAAGATATCTATGTTTTTGTTAAAGTTTAAACTTAGAATTAATATGAAGATGGTATTAATGATTATATTAGAGAATTGTTCCTTAAAGTTGTTAGCTAATTATCTTAGAAATTAATCTCTATTGAATTAGTTTATGGATGGTTTAAGAGTGATTCTAAGCTTTACTCTTGTTAGATTGCTTTGGATTTTATCTTTAAATTTTATGCTGCAGCCAACTAAATTACTATGTATTAAAGAGATTTATTTTATCATATTGTAAATGATTGATGTCTGAATTTAATTGTCAAGAAAAAGATGGTAACTCTTTTACTCATTCAACTTCATCCAAACAAGTCATAAATCTGATAAACTGAAAAGCAACTATGCTATGAAATGAAACAATTGAACTACACTAGGTAGAAATCAAGGAAAATGATCTAACTGTATGAGATAAAAAGAAAATGAAATAACAAAATTAAGCTAGGTATAAAGCAAAGGAAATTTCTTATGCAGACAATGATTCAATTGCGAATTCCATCATACTGCATTTCAAAACACAAAACGGAGCATCTATGATTAAGCAATTAAATAAATCTATGTGCAATTGGTTAAAGACATGTATTGGACATAGGGGCCCTCCACGAAATAGTCGAAAATCTCCAATCAACACAGCGTGGAAAACATAAACCAAGTCTATTACTCACAAACAAGTTTAACAAGATGTTCTCAGAATTTACATATATTGGCGCGCACCCAAAACACAAAGTGGCCATTTCTTTTATAGTACTTACCTGTATAATAGTATGAGAGTTTAAAACCTATATATATTTATTTTGATCCTATTAAATCAAACTATGTCACTAAATAATCGATTTTCTATTTGGAAAATCAAATCGATAAGATTTGGTGAAAACTCGGTCTTTGTCCCTGCGATAATCTTGTAGTTGACTTTGAGGTTGACCGTGTTATTGTGCAATCTTCTTGAAGGATTGGCTCGAGAGAATGGGAAAGAATCTGCGAGGGGATCATCCCTCATCCATCCATATCCTCCTTTGCTGAGCTGGAGCATCTGAACCCTATTAACAATGGAGGTAGCTGCGGAAATCCAAATTCGCTGCAAAAATAGGCCAATTGCATAGCCAAATGCATACTTTAACAAAACAATAAGGTATATAGACAAATATGAAGAAGAAGACATTTAATTGCTTACCTTTAACAAAACCTTGTGTCTATTGCATTATTTAGGCGATAGGTATAGGAAAAAAGGAAGAAGTATAGGCAAAAAGGGTGTCAAGGTAAGGCAATCCTTGGACTCTACATTCCCCCACACTAGATGTTTTATATGTCCTCATACAATTCATCATTGTCATTTTCTTGTGCCTTATGATTATTACCTTCCTTATTCACTTTCTTCTTCTTTATGGCAACCACTGGCGTCCTTGGTTTCCCCATGAGGATTTTATATTTTAGTTTGATGATTTCTCTTTGCATTACCCTACTCTGTTTCTTCAGCTTTTTGTTCCTTTTGTACCACAAACTCAAATGAAGGATAAGGTTGTCACTCTTTTCAATTTGAATCCCATTTTCTGCTTTCAATGTCTGATTTTCATTCTTGAGATATCTATTCAATGTCTCCAGCTCAAAGATTTCTTGCTTTAAAACATTAGATGCTCAAGGTTCTTGTGGCTCATTGAACTAATTTCTTCCTTCTCAAGGACTCTTTAGTTGTTGCTTCCTTCCTTTCTCAGGGAAATTCAATAGCTTCTTCAATTAGAGACTCCATTATGGTGAAATTAATGTCTCCTATTTCAACCTTTGTTCCATCAAATGAGCATGCAAAAGTCCTCGTCACTTCCTTGTGGAAATCCTTGAATTTCTCTATGAATTGTAACCATTGTATTTTTTGCAACAACTCCCTAGTCTGAGGAAATCCTTCTAAGAATTTCTTTCCTGTTGGCTCGGTTCAGAAAATAACACCCATTATGGAAGATGTTTCATCTCAAGGACTACTTACTTTGATAGGATAAATGGTGTTGGTAGGGTTCGTTTAGTGGCAGAGAGATAGAGAAGTTATATAAATTCAGAGAAATGGAAGAACATGTGAATTATAATGAAGGCTGTGGGAATGAATTTGAGCATTGGAGCGCATTCAAAATAATTATTCGGTGATTACTTCAACAGATTCGGAATAGGGACAAGACAGGGGTTTTAAGTGGTGGTTTATGATGATTTTGACAGGCGATCTTCACCCTTAGTTTGCAATGTTTTCATTTTATTTTTGAAATTATATGTCCTCTTAGTTCATATATGCAATATATTAATCCTCATTGTTAAATAAAGTATCACATACCTTTGATGAACTTTGTTAACCTTAATTGTTCTTTGATATCTCCTGCAGGTACTTTGCACTGCCAATTATCCTTCAATTTGAATCACCAAGTGTTCTTGTCAAGTGGGCTTCAAAAATTTTATTAGGGCTGAAGAAACTTGTCCTAGCTATAGAAACTTGTCTGAGCTGCAGAAATTTGTTGATTCTGTACCTGAGAAAAAAAATTAAGAAAGGAACTTTATTTTTGAAAAGAAAATTTAAGGTGCCAACAGGAGTTGGTTTTCACTTCAAATTTTTTGTATAAACATGCCAACAACATGTTGGTTTTCATGTTTATACTTCTTATATATAATATATATATATTTATTTATTATTTTTATTATTTATTATTTTTTTTTTTTAGAAAAGTAAAATCAAGTAAAATTTCTAAGGTGGAAAAGAAAAATTTCTTCATTAATAGTCCTGATTCTAGCTGCACCATTGTCAAAGACATTTTAAACTTCATAATGTCCAAGCCAGTGGGTTTGGGGTTTCCCTTGAAAATTTTTGAACTTTGAATCAAAGAGTAATGCCCAATCTCTTGGATCAAATTTTCTTTCTTTAATGTACTTATCATGCCATCTGGATCTTTGTTGTTGAACTAGGCTGGTTCTCTGGAGGGCTTCTTGTCTTATTTCATCAAGCTCATTAAGTTGTCTCATCCTTTGCTTCTGTGCTTCTGATAGGTTAAGATCTAGTTGGATTGTTGTTTTATAAGTCTGGATTTGGAACTCTATTGGAAGTAGGACTTTCTTCCCATACACAAGTTCATAGGGAGTATGTCTCATAGTACTTCTCCATGTAGTTCTATAAGCCCACAAATCTTCTGGAAGGTTTTCTGCCTAGTCCTTCCTATGTAAGTGTAGAACCTCGGTAAGGATTGCTTCAATCACCTAATTTATAGACTCAACTTGTCCATTGGCTTGTGGATGGCATGGAGTAGACTTTTGATGTTTGATTTTGTATTGCTCCACAAGCTCCTACACTAATTTAGTTATGATTTGTTACAATTTCTCTTGGAACACCAAAGCGAGTGAAAATATCCTCAAAAACAAATGAAACTACAACATTTTCAGTAGAAAAAGGAAGTGCTTTAGCTTCTACCCATTAAGTGACATAATCAGTACATACCAGAATATACCTCTTTTGCTTTGAAGGTGGGCTAATTGGTCCAACAAAATCTAGTGCCCACTTTTCAAACGGTTCAATGAGTACTTTTGGTTGTAATGGAATTTTGTTCGAAAGAGTGGGTTTGCCCATTCTCTGACAGTTATCACATCTTTTAACATATTCCTTGGTATCCCTAAAAATGGAAGGCCAATAATATCCTAAAAGCAAGATTTTATAAGAAGTTCTTCTGTCAGAAAAATGTCTTCCACATGGTTCATCGTGGCAGGATTTAAATATTTATGGTATTTCATCCTCTCGAACACATCTTCTGATGATGAGATCTAGTCCTGTTTGGTATAACTCTTCATTTATCTACGAATAAGATGTGCTATTGTGGACTATTATCCTCTTCTCTATAGGAGACAAATCAAATGGCATTTTCCATGTAGCTAAATAGTTAGCAATATCTGCATACCAAGGTGATTTAGTAGATATTGCAAAAAGGTATTCATCAGGAAATTTTCTCTACAGGTTGATCATTATTATCATTTTGAATTCTAGATAAAAAGTCAGCGATTGTGTTCTATTTTCCAGGCCTATCTAGAATGGTGATGTTGAATACTTGTAACAATAAGAGCCATCTAGTTATTCTCCCATTATTGATTGGTTTATTCATTAGGTATCTAATGGAAGAATGGTCTGTGTGAATGAAAGTTTCACAACCAGTTATAGAATGTGTGAATTTGTTAATGGCATGAACTACAGCTAAAAACTCCTTCTCAGTTACAGTGTAATTTAACTCTGCAGGAGTTAAATTTTCACTGGTATAATAGATTGCATAAGGAGTAAGATCTTTTTTCCCTAACACAACTCCTAAGGATAAATATAAAGCATCAGTTGAGATATGGAAAGGTAATTTCCAATTAGGTCCTTTTAAAATAGATGCTTCAAAAATTCTCTTTTTCAAAGTTTCAAAGGCAGTTTGACATTCAGAATCCCATTTGAATTCATAGTCCTTGGTAAGAAGTTTAAAGAGTGGAGATGCAATTTTTGTGAAGTTTTCTATAAATCTTCTATAGTATCTAGTAAAAGCAAGAAAAATCCTAACATCTCGTTGACAGTTTGGCACTAATAACTTAGAATGGCTTCAACTTTAGATGAGTCCTCCTTAATTCCATTTCCTGAAATATGGTGACCTAAAACAATTCCTTCGTTAAACATCATGAAGCATTTCTCATGACTTAATGAAAGATTTGTTTCTTTACATCCTATTAACACTTTTTCTAAATTTCAAAGTGCTTCATTAAAATAATCTCCATAAACTATGAAATCATCCATGTATAATTCCACACAATCATGAATAAGATCAGAGAAAATTCCAAGGACTGCTCTTTGGAATGTTGCCAGAGCATTGCATAATCTAAAGGGAAGTACTCAGTAAGCATAAGTTCCCCATGGACAGGTGAATATGGTTTTATCTTGATCTTCAGGTCCTACCTGAATCTAGTTATATCCACTAAAACCATCCAAAAATGAAAAATACTTTTTCCCTACTAATGTATCTAAGACTTGATCTATGAAAGGTAGTGGAAAGTGGTCTTTTAATGTTGCTTTATTCAATTCCCTGTAATTGATGAATACTCTTCATTTTCCATTTTTCTTTGGAACGATTACTAAGGGTGAAACCAATTGACTATCTAATATCGGATAAATGAAATTTACATTTAATAGCTTTTGAAATTCCTCCTTAACAATTTCTTTTAGATTTGGGTTCATTCTTCATTGTCATTGTCTAACTGGTCTTTCACTTTGCTCAATGTAGATATGATGTATGCAAGTTTTAGGATCAATTCCTCTCATATCAGTGTATTCCCATGCACAAGCAAAAGAATGTTTCTGTAAGATCTCCACCAATTGATTCTTTTGTAGTTCTTCCAAGTTTTCATTAACATTCAAAGTTTTACCTGGAAAGATTTATATTAAAGAATTCCCAAAATTTTCCATAAAGAGCAATGATACTTGTCTACATGAGAGATATTCATTTCGACTACGGTCATAATGTGAGGAAGATTCATTAGTTTCCAATAGATTTAAAATTTGGTCTTCCTCTCTTACTTGTTTAGTAGTAAAAACACATTGTATATCATCCTCATCATCTATCCATTCTTCATTCTCTGTTTCTATTGTTGTTCTTGCAGGAGGGTATAATGTACATTTCTTTGTAGAATTTCCATATGAAATAAACATGTCAAATGATCGACAACCGATAAAAGCATCAGTTGTAGCTAACCAAGGTCTTCCTAGGATTAATGGATGTCCTAAATTATTATTGGGTGTGAAGACCATGAAATCAACAAAATATTCCCAAGAATCTAAGGATACACAAACATCCTCCAACACACCATCAGGTTTGATCACAGACCTGTCTGCTAATTTTAATAATGTTCGTGTGTATTGTAGGTTAGGAAGCCTAAGTGAGTCCATAATTTTTTTACTCATTATGTTTATGGATGCTCCTAGATCATCAATGTGTTTGGTGTTTTAGTTCCATTGATGTGAATTTTTACAATGGGGCTTCCTAGTTCTAAATATTTTTGAATTCTCATTTTCCCCATCATGATGTCTGCGATTTTTCCGATTAATTGAACCCTTTTTATGTCTTTTATTTTTCTTCCTGATCTTTGAGTACTTAATTCCTTAATTGTTTTCACAAAGGTTGGTATTTATTTTATGGTTTGTAACAAAGGAATTTTGATACAGACATTTCTTAATTCATCCAACATATTGTAATGAGGCAATGCAATTTGTTTTTCTACTCCTTCATCAATTTTCAACCGTTCAGGGAAAGGTGGTCTAATTGATATCGAGGGTTGTTCTATGATAGGAGTATTTATTGGAGCATTTTTTGTTTGATTATTTTCTTTTTGAGGGCGAGAGGTCTCTCCTTATTCAGATTGATTTTTATCTTTTTGAAGATTTGGTCTTGTTTCCTGAATAACAATAGAGGGTTTTCTTTGTAACACTTTTCCAGACCTTAATTGGACATTATTTAGATCTAATGGAGTTATTACATAGGTTTGAGGATTTTTCCCTTCCATGTTGTATACAGGTTATTGTGGTATTTTATTATTAGGATTCGGAAGTGGTTGAGCAGGTAGTTGATTTGGTTTTTGTGGAAATGGTAGGGAGAGATGTGGGTTTTGATTTTGAACTTGGATTTGAGGTAATTGATTAGCTTGGGGAATTGATTATATTGGGGTAGAAATTGTAGTGGAAGATAGGATGGTGAATATTGTTGGTATTGAGCATAAGCCCCATAAGGACTTTGCCATCCTTGATTCCAAGATTGTGATTGTGGCTGAGCCCAAGGTTGCCAAGATGGATTCCAATTATTTTGTGAAGACTAAGAAAATTGTTGTGGTCTGAAGCCTTGTGGTTGATTTGGTTGAGAGTTTTTCCATGGTCTCTTGGTGATAAAGTAGAGAGGGTCTACTTGTTCTGGTATTCCTTCATGATTAACTACAGCCTTGAGACCTGGTAAAGAAGGGCATTCCTTAGTATCATGATTATCTACACATATAACACAAGTTTCTATAGCCTTTCAATCTAAGGGACACTCTCTTAGTGTGTGTTTCTTTCAACATCTAGGACAAAAAATAGATAATGCAGCATTTTCAAATTTTTGCTTGGTTTGTATTTTAAGGGTGTCTCTATTCACTTAGACTCCCTAAAATATATATCTTGAAGGTATCAAGCAAGCTTCCTAATTCTGCCCTACTAACTGTCCCAGCTACATATTTATTAATTCTTGATAAGAGAGGGTCTCTAGGACTCTTTACAACTCGTGATTTACCCCTTGAGATACGTACACATAAATCACAAATATCTGCAAATGGTAATTGTGAAATATCTCCTTTCCCATTTAAGTTAAGGAGGTCGATCCACCCATCTTTAATAGCTTTAAGAGGAGGGATTTAAAAGTTTCCTAATCCAAATTGTCCATTTTTCTCTTTTAATATTGTAAACAAATCTCTCTACTAAGTCTTCAAGATTCTCATATTCCTTCTATGTTATTTTGAAGACTTCATCTTTAAGGTTACTAGGCATACAATAATCTCTATATTTGCCTAGGAAACCCTCTTTCA
>APFE030491816.1:56349-87637 GCA_000404065.3 Pinus taeda | reverse complement strand
AATGACATGATCAACATCGGGTGCCACACAATTTTCAAGTGGGTGACAAAGTTTGGTTGCATTTGTAAAAGGAACGCCTTACCGGAGCCTATCAGAAACTCATACCACTCCGATATGGTCCTTACACCATTACCAAGGTTGTGGGAGACAATGTATTTGAGCTCAGCATTCCCCCATTCCTTGGCCTGCACCCACTGTTCAATGTGGACCGCCTTTGACCATACTTCCCACCATTGCTAGACACATCAGACATTGCAGAAGAACTCACACCTACAAAATTAACACCAGATTGCACGGAACAAGCCACAACTGATTAGATCATGGACATGCAGATCAAGCACACTCGCCAGTAGAAGATCCAACTATATCGAGTTGTCAAAGCAGGTCAACTCCTTCACCAGGGCAAGTGGCTCACCAGGTACCAAGTTCAGCAGAAGTTTCCCCATCTCATGGAGGAACTCAACGCAATGGGGACCATTTCTTCCTAGGGGGGAGGAATGATCCAAGTGGATATTGGTGGCCACCCGCCAATTCCACTTGGACCCCCACCATTTTTTCTTTCAATGCTTCAATTTTCTTAACTGTAGCACAATTTACTATTTTAGCAGTTTTTTCAGGTCCTAAACTTCGAAGTCATTTTGAGGCCCCAAACGACATTTTTTTAGCAATCTTGTACCAACAATTTTTAGGCCAAAATTATTCTTTTTGTCATAATCCTTGGAGAAATCTTTCCAATGGGGTATCATGTGCGTCAAATGGAGATAATATGACCAAGTTGCGACCCCGAGAAGTTGGTTATCCAACTAACCCCAATGTGGCCCATAAAATTTTGGTGTTACATCTCCTCACGTTAGGGTTTTGGTTGTTTAGGATTTTCTCTTATTTTTCAATAATAAAAAGGCCCTTGAGCCTCATTGTAATGCAGTTTAGAGGCATGTAGCCACCACATCTCTTCTCAGAGATAACCCACCATTGCCCGAGTTAGTCTTATTTCCATTCTATTTGTAAGCATATTTCAATATTTGATATTAATGAAATGAAGTGTTATTTCTACTTCATATTTGTATTTATGGTTATATTTGTAATTTGCTGCATTCCTATTTAAAATCTGGATCATTGCTTCCAGAGGAGAATTATCAAAAGAGTGGATGGGAGCTTGAGCTTTTAGAGGCAGAGGCAAGAGATTCTGAGGATGAAGGGGAAAATAAGGTTGGCAGTCATATGCCCTCTAAGCATATTAATTTATTCAATAAATCATGTTGGTAGCACACATACACCTCTTGGGGTATCAAGTACCACACCATCTCATGTACAAGATAATATGAAATTTCATACACCAAAATATGTGACCAAGGCAAGCTTAGAAGTAGGTCTGCAGAGCAGGGGCACACATAGTTCAACAAAATATGATTTAGGTTCTTTGCTTAAAAATAAATGTGAAGTAAATACAATATCAGATGTAAAGGTGAAGGGCATGCATCTTGAAAAAGCAGGTAATGAAGGACAGGAGATGGAAGGAATTCGTTCTCTAGTCCTAGGAAAGGAAAGAGATGTAATTAGAGGTATGGCTTCAATGGAGCAGCATATTCTCACTTCAGTTGTTCATTCATCTTCTATTGTAGTCCATGAAAATACAGCTACTAGAAATTCTGGAACAAACAATACGATTGAAACACCTGTAGGTTCTACACAAGGATTCAATCTTATGTATGAAAATGATGAATAGAGCCATCTAGGAAGTGGTTAGGAGGTCTGATGTAAAAGAATATGTGCCAAATATTTCAAGTAAACTTGATGAAACTTTTGATGACAGAAATATTGGAATGCATGTTGAAGGATCTTCATCAAAAGGAACTCTCTCTTCTGTAAGCAAACTCCACTCAACAAACGATGAGACTCCCAATCCAGAAATTGTAACTCTAGTTGATAACAGGAGTGGAGTTATAGAGAACACTTGTGATGAGATCATTGGAAATGAAATGCAGACATCTCGTATTGAGACAAAAAATAGTGATGTCAATTGGAATTTCCAACAAGTGGGAAAAACAAACCGAAAGTTATGGTCCAAATAAAAGTATTTATTTGACCAATCAACAAAGATGATGTGGATTTGATTGACGATTTTTTTGAAGGCAGACAATGCACCATAAACATTTTACCATATTGTATTCCCAAAGAAATTATAAAATGTGATGGGGGTGACTACAAGAAATTTCACTTCTCCTCTTTGAAAAGAAGGAATTGTTGCTTGACAGTTGCGTGTACTCAAAATGATCCCTGGAATAAGAACACGAAATATCGTGGCAATCGAAAATTCTTGATAATCTTCTCGTGGAATGAAAAAACACTATTCTCAAGTATATATGCGGCAGTGATCAACTTTTCTCTCATGCAGAGCATAAGTGCAGGACCAATCTATATAGAGAATCACATTGTTCTATTGAATAAATCAATCCTATTGTTGTAGGCTTAGGACATCAAATGTCACCTAAAAAGTGGATAAAAGCCCCGCTTTTGCCTTTCTTATTTTTTTGAGGTTGTTTCCCCTGTTCAACTGCACTACCACCCACTTCCTTCCATCGACTCATCTGTCACGCAGTGTTGTACTTTTACCATCACCTGCTTTCCACTGATTGGACATTGGCATTTCTATTCCACTTCGTTTGTGGGGTCAACACAACTTCAACTGGTCACGTCTCATCCATAGGTTTGCATTGGACATTAAAAGTTTATAACTACACACGCACACATATAAAGTTATATAAATTAGTTATATAATTAATTATATATATATAATAAATTTTAAAAAAAAATTAAAGAAGAAAAGTACATGGTTGAAATGAACATGGTGAGGCAAAGAGAATTGCCATGGATTAAGCTTTGATGGACAAATTCTTTTTGAAGGAAGGGGCAATGTTACAAACATAAAATTGTATAAAATAATTAAATAAATATAAAATGAATAATCAAAATAATTATTATTTAAATAGTCATTAGTTAACTAAAAAGGCATGTCTGAAAGACATGCCCAATCATGAAAGGACACCTACCTAGGTATATAAGTATGACTTCATTGTAACATTCAACATCTCTTGTACATTTATCTTGTTAATAAAATATTATTTATAAATACATTTGTGTATTTTTACATTAAAGTCAACAAGCCACAAGTTTTGTTGCTTCAATGCTTATGATTCAAATATAAGAGGCTACCAACTAACTTATGGTGTGAATTGGAATCTACTTTGGGTGTAATATAGGCAGTAGTAAGTCTGACTCCACACTGGATGGGAGATGCGGTTCATTTACAGCCTTCCATGTGAAAGCCATGAAGAAGGTCACATGCATACTTATACCAGGAAAGATAAATTCCTTCCTTGGTTTGCAATACTTGGAGGCCAAGGAAATAATTCGCATAACATAAGTATGTCATCTAAAATTCCTTCTCAAGGCTTGATTTCACATGGTTTAAAATTTTAGGGTCAATACCACTAAGGATAAGGTCATAAATGTAAAGAACAAGCAATATGATATAGTTACCTACTATCTTTGTATATACATTAGTGTTAGAATGACATCTAGAAAATTTGGTGTCAAGAAGAAAGTTATCCATTTAGCACACCAAGGTCAAGGAGCTTGCTTAAGATCATGAAGAGATTGCTTAAGGTGGAAAACAAGGCTAGAGTCATTTGAATATAGATAGGAGGTTATTCAATGTAAATTTCTTATTGCAAATCCCCTTGCAAGAAAGTAGAATTAACATCCATCCATGGAACTCCCTTTTATGTGAGATGACAAGGGCTAGCACGAGCTGAATATAATTAATTTTGGCTACAGGGGAAAATGGTTCATTATAGTAAATTCCTTCAACTTAATACAATTCCTTTAGAAACTAACTAAGCCTTATCTCTTTCAACTCTTCCATCTAACACATACTCAATTCTATACACCGATTTACATCAAACAAATCATATTCCTTTTGAAAGAGGTACTAGATCCCAAGTATCATTTTCCATTAAGGAATGATGTCCTTCATTCATTATTGTGTCCCAATCTAGATGGCTAGAAGCTTTTACAAATGTTTTGGAACATGGGTCTCTAAAACTTGAGCTAAAGGAAAGGAGTCTCACTTGAACTATGAACATTTACAACATTGATTTTTAGGATCACCAACAAAATCACTAATTACTTATTATGTTGTATAGAGCCATCTATGAAGTGGTGTTGTTTTTTCAATTTCATGTTTAATATATCCCACTAGAGGAAGGTGAGTAGGCTAAGTTTGATTTCATCTTCACTATCATCATCTAAAGTAATAGGATCACTAATAGAAAAGTTGGGAAAAGAGATGGCACATAAACCAAAGATGGTTTACAAGTAAAAAATGACAGAAATGTTGAATTAGCATTGCAGGCCAAGATATTTTCATCAAACCTAACATCTCTCCTAATAATAATTTCAATGGAATGAGGTTGACTAAATCTATAACCTTTAACATCTTTAGAATATCCCAAAAAATGCACTTCTCAGTATTAGGTTGTAATGTTTTCCTTTTCTCATCACGAATGTGAGCCCATGCTTTACTACTAAATACATGGAAGTGGCTTACATCTAGCTTAATTTTATTCCATGATCCTTCTAGTGTTATATTTTTTAAGGCCTTTTATCCAATATCATGTTTGACAAAACATGGTATTTTGCATGCAAGATAAACACCTTAAATAAACCACTCACACAACCATATCAAAGATCAATACACTAGTTCTTGTATGTAGTCAAAATCCTCATGGAGGGAAATAACCTATGACTACAACTAAAGAAGCCACTTGAAGCGATATATTAATGCAAAAGAAAAATATTTTACATAAGAGTTTCTCATGATCGATCTTTAGAAAATGACCCTTCATGCTCTTTAAATAGATATTATTGTACAATGAGGTGCTGAGTCATGGATCAATATAGTCATTAGTACTGAGGAGAATATAAACCATCATATCACTCTATGTCTATAACATATCATGACCATTATATTACATAACTATAAATCCATACTAATGCATACTAAAGAAACCCACTTTTAACTGAAGCCACTTTAGACCAAGTTGATCTTAACTAACTCATATGTGGCCAAATATCCTAACCTTTTTTATGTGTATGGTACATCACTTATGTGCATCAATGCACTACTTATGTTAACTGTATCAGTTATGCATGTGATTGTGCCACTTATGTGCATGAGTTCTTTACTTACTTGGGTGGTGCATCACTTATGTGCATCAATGCACTGCTTATGTTAATTATATCCCTTATGCATGTGATTGTGCCACTTATGTGCACGAGTGCTTTACTTACTTGGGTGGTGCATCACTTATGTGCATCAATGCATTGATTATGTTAACTGTATCACTTATGAATGTGAACGTACCACTTATGTGCATGAGTGCGTTACTTACTTGGGTGGTGCATCACTTATGTGCGTCAATGTATTGCTTATGTTAACTATATCACTTATGCATGTGACTGTGCCACTTATGTGCACAAGTGCTTTACTTACTTGGATGGTGCATCACTTATGTTCAGTAGGTCTCTTATGTGCATAGATGTGACTATTCTATTAGGTGCATTCTTATGTGTATGAGTGTATCGCTTATGTGTCTAAGTGTTTCACTTGTTTATTTAGTGCATTGCTTATATGTGCTAATGTATAATTATGTTAGGTGTGTCACTTATGTGTGAGAGTGCCATTGACATGATAGATGTGTAAACAAAAATTATGTGCGTGATTGCATTACATACATACACGAGTGAGTTTCTTATGTGCATAAGAGAATTTCGTATGTGGGAAGTCTATCACTAATGTGTGTGAGTGCACCAATTATGTGTTAGACATGTCTCTTATGTGTTTGAATTTGTCTCCCACGTGTGTATAATTGTGTTACTTATGTTAGATGTTTTTCTCATGTGTGTGAGTGCATTGCTTATGTGGTTGGTTGTGTCACTTATGTGCTAAGTGTATTCTTTATTTTTTGAGTGCATGAGTGCATTGCTTATCATTTTTGTTAGGTGTATCACTTATGTGTGAGTATGATGTTTATGTTAGGTGCATCTCTTATGTGTGTAAGTTTTGTCACTTAAATGAGTGATTTCATCTCTTATGTGATTAGTTTGTTGCTTGTGTATATTGGTGCCTTTCTTATGTTAGGTGTGTATCTTATGTGCATGACTATGTCCTCATATGTTAGGTATGTCACCTATGTGTGTGCAAGCATATCACTTATGTTTATGAGTGGGCCATTTATGTCCATAAGTGAACTAATTAAATGTTAGGTGTGGTTTTCATTTGCATGCATGCATTACTAATGTGGATGACTACATCACCAATGATAAATGCATCTCTTATATGCATAAATGTGTCACTTACATAATTTGAGTCACTTATATACTTGTATTTGTTGTTAACTTATTAGAAATAATTGAGTTGAAAAAATGGTCTTCAAAATAAAACATATGCTATCAACATCAACTTTAAAAGAACAAATAACATTCAAGATGATTATGACAGCAATTGGAGTAAATAGTTTTGGATTCAAAGAAAGAGAACTACTAATTTTTATTTTTATTTTTATTTTGACTTATCTCCTTATATGTTTCTCAAATTCAAATTGTTGCGAGGTGAAATTTATTTTTATATCCAATAAATACATACACTTGAAATCTGAGTAAATATATACCCAGATGAGTTGAAAAAACAATAATAAAAAAAAATCTTGTTCTTTGAAAATTTATTTATTATTTTAACTATTATTTTATTATTTTCCTTAAGAAACTTATTTTAAATAATAGTATCATTGATTGACAAAATATAGCCACAATCAATAAACAACATCTTTAGCCAACCATGATTATAATTAATCATATTTATTAGTAAACATTATGTTACAGGTTAGTGGTGGTTAACAAGGTAGCCTTAACTATACATAACTATATGCAAACATGGCCAATAAAGGTTAATCACATCAATAATCGCGTTAACAAAGCCATCCAAGACCCTGTGGGTGGGTTATTCTTAATTTTGAATTAAATAAATACAAAGTTAAATTAAAAATAAATCACATATTTTTTGTTTTAACTTAGGTTATTTAAAAAATAAATAAAAAAATTGATATGATATGGAATGTTATAGAGTAATCTAAGGAGGTGATCTTTTCGCTAAGAAAGAATGGAAAATCTAACACGATTTTGACTAAATCCAATAATTTTTTTTGGAAATCTTGCTCACTGAAACTTCAGAATTTTGGGTGCCCTATGGTTCTTGTTGATAAAATCCAACAATTTTTTTTGGAAATCCTGCTCAGTGAAACTTCAGAATTTTGGGTGTCCTATGGTTCTTGATCGTGAATCAATTTCCATTATCAAAAAAATTATTCAAACACTAGCAAAGTTGGATTTATTGAAAGAAAAATCGTTGTTGGGTGCCGTAGGGTTTTTGATGGTGCTAAATCAATTTCCTTGATCAAAAAAATTATTCAAACACTTGCAAGGTTGGATTTCTTGAAAGAAAAATAGTTAGATTCCTTACCCTCATTAGACACGCCTTCATTTTACATTATAAAAATACTATAACTTTAGATATAAGCCTTTCGGATTAATCACATCATTAGGATTTGGGTTTGGAACCAACTAATGTGGTTCATCCTTAAGACAAGGTGAGAAATCAATCGGTCTAAAGGAATAAATAGCATGGATGCATCATTGCCCAGAGAGGGCTAACTCTAGGCAATGATGCATCCATGCTATTTATTCCTTTAGACCGAATGGTTTCTCACCTTGTTCTGAGGGTAAACCAAATTAGTTGGTTCTAAACGTCGACCAAATCCTAATGATGTGATTAATCCGAAAGACTTATACCTACAATATGGATCACAAAAGTCTTAGATCTAACTCTATAACTTTTATTAAACAATAAATAAATAAATATTAATTCAGAAATACAAAAATTATATAATAATTCAAAATAAAAAATTAATATATTTTCTAATTTAAATATTACATAGTAATTTTTTTTCCATTTTATTTTATTAAAATTAAACCAATAAAATGTTATATATCTTTATTATCCTAAATGGTTAAAACATTTAATCTCTCCATACAAATATGAATATTAAATAACCATTAAGCTCTCTCAGTACGAATATAAATATAAAAAAAAAAAATACAAAATCATTTAAAAAAACAATTCTATCAATAAATCTGCAAATATGGATAAAATAAATGTAATTTCATTGAACTCTGTTAACTTTCTTCATGTTTTAAATTCATTTCCTTACCTCAACCATTTCATCAGCAACTGTAACAACTTAAAATAGATATTCACCTCTATAATTGGAACATGGCGCTCTTCATTTGTCACACCCACTCATCTCTCCAAACATTCCAGTGCTCCCATGATATTGTCTAGAACAATTCTTCTTCAACCTAAGTGATTAACACTGGTCTGTGGTTATTGATTTCAAGATCCACATGTTGAGTAGGCAACAAAGGGAAGCGCAGGTCACTAAAGACTCTAGTTATCATATGGCCATGAAGGACCTTTGATACAGACAAATCAGAAATGACTCCACCACATTCTTGATGCACACAACAAAGAGATCAGTGAGGCAATAAAAGACTTGGATACCTATCCAAGAACATCAACTAACTTCACTCACTGAAAACCTATCTTTTATTTATTCTGCAGAAGGATATTTTCATGTACGGTTTCTTTGATTTTGAGAATCAAACTTTTTCCCAAAGTCTATTATTTCTACTCAGAAACATATTAAAAACACAAAGATAGGAGGCTGTAATTTATATGTTATAAGTTTGGGACAGTTTTGAGGTTTTTTTTTCTGATTTATTTTTGTTTAGAATTTAGCAAGAATTTATTAAAATCATACATTTGAGTTGTAAATTCTCCATATTTCGAGTGCTTAATTTTTTTTTCAGGATTCTAAATCAATAAATGCAATCATTTAAATCACAACTATCAAGATTTAACCAAAAATCTTTTTTGGTATTTTAATAAACATATCTTTTTTCCTATTTTAAGAAACATATGTTTTATGGGGATATCCTTGTCCTGTCAGCCACCTAAATGCACTGACTAATAAAAAAATCATTGAATGATTTTCAAATAGATTTTTTTTTTAATACACTTATTGGTTGTATTATGAATTTTTAGTTATTTAAAATGAATAAATAAATTTAATATCTTCCACTAAATACATTTATCAATAAAAGAAATCATTGAATGATCTTGGAGTGAGAGTTTTTTTTTTAATTTTGTAATAAAACTTTTGGGTATATTATAAATTTTTAGTTATTTAAAATGTATAAATAAATGTAACATATTGAAAAGATTCCCATAATATTTTTAAGTGAAATAGGGAGAATCCTTTTAGTCAAAAAGTGTTTTTAAAATGTATAGATGAATTCAGTATAATTTTTTTTGAGAACTCTGCAAATCACACCATTGACATTTTTCCAGAAACTCCCTCCCACATTTGGAACTGGAACAATATTGAGAAAAAATTAAAACACATAAAATGGCAAAAAAACGTCATACAGTCAGATGACTGAGATTTTCAGTGTTTAGAGCTCTCTTCTCGAAGTGGGTTCCTGCTGTCATTACTCCTCTTTGCAAATTGGTTTGCAACAGCGCTTCCGCAGGCACTGCACAGACACCCGTATTGTCATTCTAATTTAGTAATAATATTGCTACAAGCCTATGCGTAGACATTATGACCTCCACATATAAAATATAATAACCAGGTTATTTATGCAGTTAAAAATCACAGTCCACAGATAAATTCCCCAGCTATCCCCAAATAATTATTATAATGAAAATGCATGCAAACTGTTTTTAAAAACGCTGTAAGGACAAGACCTATTTGCAACCATTGTTTAATGCAATATATTGGGGAGATAGTGGAGTGAAGCATCAATTTCTTTTTCAGCCCAACAACACAATTCATGGAGGGTTTCTGCTTGCAATTTCAACTCCGACAATAAGGGCTTATCCATTGAACTTTTCTCTGCATTTGATTAAGTGCACACAACCTGGAATTTCACAGATAATTACAGTCCAGGGTTGCAATAACCAGCGAAGAAATTCATGGTGGGCATATATGGACAATGGAGATAAAATGTATGGGTTACCGTAAGAAGACAAAATTTGAGCTTTTTAGAGGTTGCATACCGACAATGTATAAAAGATGGGATTTGGGTAGTGGAGGGAGAATTGATACTTGAAGTACAAGCACTTAACCAACTGTTTTCCACTCCCTTTGGGTTCTACATAGTAAGGATCAGAGAATGCCTGGAAAAGAAAGAAATATGGATGATATGAATGAGACCAACAAGGATGGTGTGAAAGTTCTCAGGAGCAAGGAAGCCAAGCAATGAGCTGTATAAGAAATGCAGCTTACAAAGCTGATTTTCAGATGGGTTAGATGTTTACAGAAGTTGGGGGTGTGCTAATGCAGTTTTGTTTACAGAATGTATAGGCAGAGGGATGATTTTGAAATAGGCCCAATGGGAGAATCGCATGACTCTGTCATGGATCCAGTTATTGCGTTTAGTGGCCATTTGGGTAGTGCCCTTAGTGGCTCTTCGGCTAGAAAACCAGGCCGAAAGAGTACCAGGTTTGCCGAATTTCTCAGGCAAGATCAGGACTTGATAGAAATCACATTGGATATTAGTGATGATTCTCTTGCTATCAACAGTATAAAGAATGCAGCTAATGTGGCAGAGGATCCGGAGATCGCATTGTTAACTAGGAAATTGGAGAAGAAAGCTTCGTTTGGTTCCTCGGTCATCAAACCAAAAATAAGAAATGTTTCACATGAACTCAAGAGAATTGCCTCTCTGTCCTCCAAAAAAGACCCGCCCCCAAGAACGGATAAGGCAGTCACAGGAGCAAAAAATGCATTGAAAGGACTAAGATTTATCAGCAAAACTGCTCATAATGCCGACCAGCAGGCATTTTTGAAGAGATTTGATGACCTTGCTGTTAATGGTCTGCTCTCACGTTCAGATTTTGGAGCCTGTATTGGTAGGAAATCTGTTTCTTATTTTTGTTACTGCTGATCTGCAGCTTTTGTCCCCAAAAGACTGAAATCGGTATTGACCAGTACCATATTTTATTGTAGAAATGGATTCCAAGGAATTTGCTGGGGAGCTCTTCGACGCCCTTGCTCGAAGAAGAGGCATAACCACACCTGGCATTACAAAGGCTGAGCTTCACGAATTTTTGGACCAGATAACTGATCAAAGCTTCGATACCAGACTGCAGACCTTCTTTGATATGTAAGCAATTTATAGTGTTCCCCTGCACAAATCATTTAAGCATTCATTGTGTGCACTAGAAAGATTACAACCTCGTATAAATCAAATCATTAGACAGGGTCAAATCTCTAGTTATTGATATATTGAATCTTAGCCACGAGAGGCAAGCTGGGCCAGTGAAAGCCAGGTGCTGCTATAGCCTCACCAAGGTTTGATCTTTACACAAAGTGGCTGATGCACTACCCACACGGGGGCCATTAAGTCGGGTCAGATAGTTATACAGTGTAAGTAGTGTCCCACGGTCCACCTCTTATAGGTGATGGATGCTCCACTATGGCATTTAATGAAGCTTTTATTAAAAATGATCAATGAGGTGTTTTAGCCTTCATCAAATATTTGTAGCCATAGTTTATAGATGCTGGTCCTAGACTTGCTATAGTTAATAAATATGGGTAGAAATGTTTTAATGGAACCTTAAAAACATAAATTTTGTTGTTTGTGAAGGGTGGACAAGAATTCTGATGGGCTACTTACAGAGGAGGAAGTGAGAGAGGTTATCATGCTAAGTGCATCAGCGAACAAATTGTCCAAGCTTAAAGAGCAAGCAGGAGAGTATGCTGCATTGATCATGGAGGAATTGGATCCCAATAATCTTGGCTACATTATGGTATTCACACGATAATCTCACAGTTTGGATAGAATTACATTATGTTTATCATTTTTTTGGTTCTCTCTTGACTGTCAATGAACTGGATTCACCAGATTCAGCAACTGGAAACTTTGCTGCTACAAGTTCCGATCCAATCTACTGTAAAGTCAGGGAACTATAGCCATTCTTTGAGTCAAGCCCTGAGCCAGAAACTTGCCCCATCAAAGTTGCAGAATCCTCTCCGGAGATGCTCTCAAAAGATAAAGTATTTTCTTGAGGATAACTGGAAGCGAGTTTGGATCATATTGCTATGGTTCTTGATGATATCTGGGTTATTCACATGGAAATTCTTTCAGTACAAGAACAGAGCAGTTTATCACGTTATGGGTTTTTGTGTATGCACAGCCAAGGGTGCTGCTGAAACATTGAAGCTCAATATGGCTTTAATTTTGCTGCCAGTGTGTCGGAATACCATCACATGGCTTCGGAATAGGACCAAATTGGGCGTTGCAGTCCCATTCGATGACAATCTCAACTTCCACAAGGCTAGTTTTTAGATATAATGGATTCAATCCCGTTCTTTCCACAGTTCATTTTTATCTTCTTATAATAGCTGCTTGGATATCTGGTCCTTTTCTTGCTGCTGTTCACGTTCATCTTTTTTTGTTGTAATAGCTGTACGCATTAAGTAGAACAACTTACTCTTTGGTATTCTTTGTTAATTTTTTCAGTCATAAGTTTTTTTTTTGCAATCTCTGTTATATCGTTGTGCAATGACAGATACTTTTCTTTCTCTGTATGCTTTTATCTACAAATATTTCTATCTTCACGGTTGCATTATTGCTTCAGCATCCTTCCAGTGTTGTTTCTTGATGCATCCACATTTGAATTTGACCCTTAATGATTTTCGCACAAAGAAACAAGGGATGAAGATAATTGAATTTTGGCAATGTCCAGGTAATTGCAGTGGCTATAGCAATAGGAATTGCTTTCCATGCCGGGGCTCACCTAATATGTGATTTTCCTCGTCTGCTGTATACTTCCTCGGAAGAATATGAGGCTATGAAGCCTTTCTTTGGCTCTGATAAGCCATCAAATTATTGGTGGTTTTTGAAAGGAATAGAGGGAATTACGGGCGCTGTAATGGTAGTTTTGATGGTGGTTGCATTCACTTTAGCCACGCCCTTGTTTAGGAAGAACAAGGTGAAACTTCCCAGACCACTGCAGAGGCTAGCCGGATTCAATGCTTTTTGGTATTCACACCATTTGTTTATGATCGTGTACATTCTCTTGATCATCCATGGAGTCTTTCTCTATCTCACACACAAATGGTACAATAAAACGGTAAACAAGAAACAAGTTTATACTAATGCTCCGGAGATTGATATACCTTGGTTATTTTAACATTTAGCTTACCCTTATTAAACATGATGTAGTTCGTTTCCACTGCGCTTACCAAACTGTTTGATGATTCTTGTCTTCCAGACATGGATGTACCTGGCAGTTCCTGTATTATTATATGGAGGAGAACGAACACTGAGAGCTTTCAGATCAGGTTCAAAACCCGTGCAAATACTCAAGGTTTGTCTTTACATCTATTTTTCATTTTTTGTGATTCTAGCTTTGCATCTGCAATCCTTGATGTGACCAATAGAATCTGTTGCATTTTTGGGGGATTTTGCTCTTAACATCTACACGGTCCACATTTGCAGGTAGCAATCTATCCTGGTAATGTATTGACACTTCACATGTCCAAACCTCAACGGTTCAGATACAAGAGTGGCCAATACATGTTTGTCAATTGTCCTGTTGTATCATCTTTTGAATGGTAATTCTAGCTCCTGATATTCTTGTCCAAGCTCTTCTTGTTTGAACCTTCTGGTTTTAGAATTTACCAAGGTACGAGTGAGTGTCATAAACTTTAATCTTCCTGAATTTCTTATAGGCATCCATTCTCCATAACATCGGCTCCAGGAGACGATTACTTGAGTGTCCATATTCGGACGTTGGGGGACTGGACACGAGAACTCAAAAATTCATTTGCAGAGGTATAAAATTCCTTTGGTCCCCATCAGTTTCAAGCAATACAATGTCCTTCACTTAGTTCTCTTCAGTTTCAAGAAACAAAAAGTACTTCTCCAAAATCATGGAAGATGTAGGGATTTCCTGAAGAATTGCATCCATATGTAAAAATCCTCAACGTTTCATACCTAGAACTGAAGTCCCACTTGTGGGTTCAAAACATTGAGGGTTTCTAAATATGGGTGCGGTTCTTCCGAAAATCCCTACACCTAATATTATGTTCTGCATGAATCTCAAATCTGCAATACGGACGGTGTCAATATTCTAATGCTTTTTTCTTCCAACAGGTATGCGAGCCTCCAATGGGTGGGAAAAGTGGCCTGTTGAGAGCAGATTATATGCAAGGAAAAACCAGCCCAAGGCAAATGGATCATCAAGCATTATCTATTTTTGTCCAGCAATATGTCAGATAGATATTCAACCTGGTTTCCATAGCTGAACAAATATCATTGCTTGTGTAACAGATTTCCGAGGTTGCTAATCGATGGGCCTTATGGAGCACCAGCACAAGACTACAAAAAGTATGATGTCTTGCTTCTTGTTGGTCTAGGAATCGGAGCAACTCCATTTATCAGCATTCTCAAAGACATTGTCAACCATATGAAAGTATCTGAGGAAGAAGGCGTAAGTTTCTTTAAAAGTTTTCATTTTGGTTTTTATCCCCGAGCTTAAATCTTTGATTTTCTCCTCTAAATGGTTAGCATTTGCAGAGCATTGCAAATGTAGGGAAGCGTAAGAAAAAAACTTTCAATACAGTTCGTGCATTCTTCTACTGGGTTACTAAAGAGGAAGGATCATTTGATTGGTTCAAGGGAGTCATGAATGAAGTGGCAGAAATTGATCAAAAGGTACACACCTTCAAGTCTTTACTTCTGTTATACACGCCCTTGTGATTCAATGATGTTGATTGAAGCAAGGAATGAATCACTGTCAGGGCATAATTGAGTTGCACAACTATTGCACAAGTGTTTATGAAGAGGGTGATGCTCGATCAGCATTGATCGCTATGTTGCAGGCACTAAATCATGCCAAACATGGCGTTGATATTGTATCGGGCACCAGGGTAAGTCAATCACATTACAACATTCAAGATTTACATGTTCATGTGAATGAGAATTTTTGTCAATGCTTATGGGAACTTGATTCAATTAATGTACACAGGTTTGCACACACTTTGCCAAGCCTAATTGGAGAAACGTCTTCAAGAGTATTGCTCTCATGCACAAAGACTCCAGAGTGGGTATGATTTTCTCCAACCTAACCTTGTGTCAATGATCTTATGGCTGTTCTGTGACAGATTGTCAACTAATCCTTTGAAACCTCACTTCTTTCTCTACTTGATATGCACTCAGGGGTTTTCTACTGTGGTCCTGCTGCTCTTACTGATGATTTGAGGCAGCTTTCATTGGATTTCACACGCAAAACTTCCACCAGATTTGACTTTCACAAGGAAAACTTCTGATGCCCAAGCGGTTCAATTGTTTGTGTGTTATTAACTTATTTGTGCATTCATGTTATTAACACCCCAAGAGGCAGGGAATCGAAGAGTCTATCCCTTACTTGCCCAGAAGTTATAGCCACTGTCTGAAGAGAAAAAATGGGTCTCTTTTTACAGTTGTTTTCTTTGTATATTAGAACATGAATTTCAGAGCCATACAACAAAGAACATAGAGGATGAATCAATTTTTTCTTCCTTCATTTGCAATAAAATATCTTTTGATTGATGTTCAGAGTATTCCTTGATTTGCGTTTAAACTATGGTACATCTAAATTTTTGCAGATCGGATTCAAATCCTTTTACTGACCTCTCTTGTTGTTTCTCAGAACTTTCCATTCTCTTGAGATCCTTTTGTACTTTGTGTTGTGATCGTTATTTTTGTGATGCCTTCTTAATTGCAAGTTTATTAGGATTTTGTTTCACGTTAATAGAGTATGACTTTCTCCAATGTATGTAGCCTCTCTTTTCCATTCTCCAATGAAGATTAACACACTTCATTATCCAGTTGGGATTACTGAACTCTGGTATTTAGTTGCTTATGTAGTAATATGACGCCATTACTATGTGTCGACAGCTTGTTTGAGATCAGAGAAAACTTTGAATATCATCTTACTTTCAATCTTAGTAGGTAATTCTCTGTTTATGTACTGTGATAATTAATCAACTTTATGTCACTACACACATGTGCAATGTGGAAAAGGTTGTAGTTTTCTTATTAAAGGACTTGACATACTAATGAAGGCATTATAAACCATAAGCTGCATTGTAAGCCATAAACTGCATAGTTCTTGTAACTTCCAAGAGTTCTTATTATAGAACAATTTGGAAGTTACATGAGTTTCATATGTAATCTGTTGCAACTTTTATCTGAGTATTGTTTGTTTCTAAGAGTTTCAAAAGACTGCACCAATCATATTTGATTATTGATTTTCAAGTTCTAAGAAGATCTTTCTTTTTGAAGTAGTAAATTTTGGGCATTACAGACATTTGATGATCCATTAAATGATAAAAAAAATCTATAATTGACTTCTGCAGATAAAGCTCGACCTTAGATCTCTATCGAGTCATCACATTAAAGAAAGAATTCAAAATTGCAGATTGTTAAATTTTTATGAATCACTTTGCTTAAGTTTCAAATGGTGGAACAGTCCAAGATTGGATTAAATCCCAATACCTAATACACTTCAAAGACAGTAAAATTGCTAATAGCTTAACATTGATTTCATACTCACAGATTTGTGCCGAACCATATATTATAAATTTATGATACATTTGGGATTGTCAAATAATGTTGCAATGCTGTTGAGGCCTACAGAAGTCAACTACAACTCGAAGGTCACAATAGTAAGTTATCTTGCAATTTCACTAAATATTTTGGAGTTTGAGCAAATCTAATCTTGGATGAGTTTAGAGGTTAAGTACATGACAATTGAATTGAATTCAAATTCTTGATAACGAGAAATTTGACAAATTTCATTGAAACTATGAGCATTCACGGTTGGTTGTTGCTTCACATGGTATGGCTCTCAAGCCAATTGAATTCTTGATGAGGAGAAATTTGACAAATTTCATTGAAACTATGAGCATTCACGGTTGGTTGTTGCTTCACATGGTATGGCTCTCAAGCCAATATAAGGAGACACTTGTATAATTAAATAGTAAGTCGCTTAGCACTACAAATCAAAAGATATGTACAAATCATTGAACCATATTATTTTTTGAAAAAATGTTGATAATGGGTATAAACTCTAACTACTAAGGACACTATCTCTTCTAATTTCGGTTAGAAACAATAATAGATATTTGCTTTCTAGAGAAGCAATTGACGCTTAGTTTGGAGCTTACCATAAAAGCATTAGGTTCACAAATGAAACATATACTTTAAAGTTGTAGGTTTGAAAATATTCTCCTCTAATATTCATTTGTTATGAACCAAATTATCAAAAATAACGTAATGAACATTAACTATTTTGAAGTTTGAGCAAACTCCAAATCTAAACCTATATGACTTAGAGGTCGAAGTACATGACAATTGAATTGTTGAAAAGAAGTTTGACAAAATTCGTTGAACTATGAGCATGCATGTTTGGTTGTTGTTTCACATGATAGGGCTCTCAAGCCAATAGAAGGATTCACTTGTATAAGTAAATAGTAAGTCACCTTAGCACTAAGCACTAATAATCAAAAGATATGTACAAATCATTGTACCATGCTATTTCTAACAACTTTTTGAATTGAATATAACCCAAACTTGTAAGCACATTAGCTTTTCTAATTTTGTTGAAATTTTAGTTTAGAAACAATAACAAATCTTTGCTTTTCAGAGAAGCAATTCACACTTAGTTTGGAGCTTCTCATAAAAACATATAACTTCATGAGTGAAACATATATTTTAAAGTTGTAGGTTTGAGGATTCTCTCTTGTAATACTCATTGTTATGAATGGAATTTACCAAAAATAACATAATAAACATTAATTATGCTAAAAGATGAGGCACATGGCTCTCACGATATCAATAATGATAAGTTAGAAAATGAATCATAAAGTTATTAGGAGAATAACTCCTTATAACCATAAAGATAACAACATCAAATGATCATATGCCAGTGTGTATATAAATGATTATACTAATCTCTTATATACACTAACTCTCACTAATTACTCATTTGAGCCTAGTGTCATGACCATTGGAGTTTGACTAGTTTAGTTTAGATAGCTTTCTTACAACATCAAGGCATGTACAACTTAAGCAAAGAAGTCATCAAATAAGGCAATTTCAATGTTTTCTTATAGTAGTAATGGAGAAGGCTAAATGAGCACATAGTTAGACAAATATATATGTTCTTGTTTGGTAGAGGATTCATGCATGCCTTCAATTAATTTTAGTTTATGACAAGTTAAGATTCAATGGTACCAATTTAAATGGAGTTAGTATATTTTGATAGTGTTTCTTTTGTTAGTCTTTAGTTTAGGTTTTAGTTTAGTTCCCTTGTAGTATGCATGCATATCTAAATTTAGACATAGTGCATGAGAGAGGGGAGTTTTCTAGATTTAGATGGGGTGTTTCCTGAAGAATGATAACACATGCTTACATTTTGTCAATCTTCTCTAGATAGGCACTCAATAATAGAAAGTTTCTTATGCATGTTATGCTACTCAAATTTACAGATAGGGTTTTCTATCCTACCTAAGCAGAATTTGGAGATGGAATGAATTAATTGTACGCTACTCTTAGTCTACGAAAGAGTTAGAGGATCTTCCATTAAGCTTGTTGGTGACCTTATGTGTTTTTTTTTCCAGTATAAAAAACAACATCTTTCATTAATAATATGAAAGAGGTTACATTAACTATAGTTTGTGTGCTAACATTGCACCAATAATTAAGAACAAAAACCAGCGGGAGCAGAGACTGCAAAAAGACAAAAATCAGGACTGAATCCTCCCATAAAGAGGTAAGAAAAGAGAACAAAATGTCGTGATCATGTGCAAAAAATCAGACAAGCAATAACAAATAAGTGCCCTGCCACAAGAACAGAGTACACAGTGAAGACACCAATGATGTCAGAACATAAGGGTCCAATAGAGAAGAACCAAAAGGAAGAAAAATAAACAGAGCTCCCGCTAGAACAAAAATGCCCCTAAGGTGATGACTGAACCATTGACCAGGTAGCCAAAACAAATCTTCCAGGTAGAATAAAAGCACCACACTTAGAGAGTTGGTCAGTCAGTGCATTCTTCTCCCTAATGATGTGGCAGAAAAAAATGGAGCTGAAGTAAGCATTCAAAGATGAAATTTGCTCCAACCAGTGGATTAAGGAAGGCACAGTAAGAGAGTGATAGCCCATGGCCTAATCAATCACTATCTTCGAATCTCTGACAATAAGGATTACATCAACAACTAGCCAAGAGGCACAATGCATAACACCCCATAAAGCCAAAATCTTTTCTTTCATATTGGTGCCATAAGCACCAGACCAATAGAAATGGAAAGCATGGGAAGAGTTGAGAATGATATTGGCACCACACCCACACACACCACTCCCAGAGGCACCGTCAAAAAAGCCAATGGGATATGTGTTAAGGTGCTTAATAATTTATGATTTAAATTATAGGATTATAATTTATTATTTTCTAGACTTAATAAAATAGTGACACATATTTGAGAGTTTTATTTTCCATGTATTTTATGGTAGTGTTTCAACTCACATCTATTTGTAGATTAGTATATTTGAAAGTTATTTTTTTGATAGGGTTTTAGTATTAAAGTTACTCAAGGTTAGTTTTTCTTTGAGTGCATAATTGGAATACCATGGCTTGAGTAATTTTAGTATGACATCTAAACACATTTACTGAAAATTTCTAGGATTCAATGTATGGGTATGGCTGCAATCTATAAGAGGGAGGAGTTAGAGGCTTTTAGGAGTGGGATTCTATAGTTTTAGTGAAAAATCATTTCCATGTTTGATAAGCATTGAAGAATGAGATGCCTAAGATCTTCCAATAATTGGAAGGTTGTGTGAGATCTCAATTGTTGATTTGTTTATGCGTTTTTGAAGAGTTGTGGTCATGACCAATTATAGTCTCTTAAGTTGTCACTTTTTGGAGGGTGCTTCCATTTGTCTTCCATGGAAGTGCATGTTACAGGGTGATGAATCTCTTGGAAGAGGTTAAGTTGTAGTACCTTGTGGAAAAGGATGTGGTTCTTCCCCTAGATCTCTATTGGGATTTTACTGAGCACATTGGGAAATTTGTCAAAGCAAAGGAAATCATTCTAGATTTGATGAAGGATGATCTAACTGCTCATATCATAAATAGGAAGATGACAAAGGATATGTATAATGCCATGCTCTCCTTGTACCAAAGTAAGAACATGCCCAAGATAATGTCGTTGAAGAACAAACTAACTAGTAGTAACATGAGAAACATTGATAAAATAACTAGGAATATCACAGAGTTGAGATATCATCTTGTCACAATTGGTGGCAAGATGGTCGAAAATGAGCTAATTTAGATCTGTTTGAATGGAGTTGGTCCATCTTGGCATGCCTTTTACAATGTCTATGTGCTTATGAGCATATACCTTCATTTGAATGTCCATGTGATGCCTTTGTCAAGGAGGAGATGAGATTGGAGATAGGTTTAGGAAATTATGAGGATGTACTAGACCTATCCATCATTGAGAAGGTGAGGAAGGAGGGAAATAAAGAAAGATTTGGGAAGGGTTAGAGGAAAATGTAATATTTTAAGGTATTCTAACTAGAAGAAGGATTTGAGTCATATCAATTGCTTCAAGAGCAACAAGCATGACCACTTTTCTTGTTAGTGTCCTAAGAAGAAGAGGTGGAAGAATAAGAAACAACATCAGTAGATATTGTCTGTAGGAAGTGCAGAAGTTTCAGGTGTGGATGTGTTCAATGCCAGGCTTGACATTACCTTTGGTAGGATGTCATGCCTTTCCACCGATATATTTTTAAGTGTTGGGTGGCATATAAATGGTGAATCCTTTTGATATATGATGTAAAATATATTGGCCTTATGTAGTTTATAGGAACAAGGAAATATAGGTGGATTTTGGTTATGCTGACAACTGCTCAGTGAATGGGTTGGGATCTATCTCGTTCCACATGCTAGCAGGAGAAGTTTTTGAGCCCCATGAGGTATTGTATGTTCTTGGTAGGACTAAAAATATTATTTTAATTTTTTTTCCTAATGAATTTGAAGTACATGGATGGTTTTAATGATAAATGATTAATCATTAGAAGCCATAACTATGATCTTAGTTTAGGTTTGGCCATAAAATTTAGAGGTGGAATTTACAAACTGTTAGAATATCTCCCATGAACTATACAACATTGTTTACTAACACCATGTGAAGGGAATAAACCTCAAATATATTCAATTTTATAAAAATTACACAACCCTCTTATATATACATACATTATTATGAGGCATTTCTTTTCGTAAGGGTCCCATGATATATAATTGTTCATTAATCATGTCTAATATCTATATTCATTATATGATATTTTTCTATACTCTATTTGAATATATTAAATTATAACCCTCATTGATCCTATTCAATTGAACATTGATCATTATTGCATTATCAAGCCACTTTAATGATTTGAAAATAAAAAATAGGCTCAAAAATGAAAGTGATACGAATCTCACAAAATTGGTGTAAAATCATAGTGTCCATCGTCCTGATTCAACTCAGCTTGATTCACCTCAATCTGACGTTGTATGAAAAAGTTATGACGTTCTGAAGTTTTTGACCAACAACTAAAAAGTCATGCAGCAGGGTTGATTGGGTTGCTAACTGGGAAGTCCATATAGCTTACGTCATCAACTAACTGTGTAGGGTATGGATGACAGTGGACCAATATGGGATCGACACGTGGCCCAGTCGTACAAGTGTAGGTGGCACAATTTGATTGGTTAAAGGTTTTGAAGTGGCCCAATGAGAGGGTGACACGCGGCCTAATGAACGGGCGCCACATGGCCCTCTTGGTTGGATTTTTTTTTTTTTTATATAAGGGCCAAAGGGCCTCGACGGGGTTCAATCCCTAGACCTGTCACAACACAATTCAACACCCTACTGCCAAGCCGCAACCATAACTCTTAATAAACTATGGTCATCAAATATATTAAAAATATAGTTGTTGGCATATTTGGGGGGAGGGGTCGAGTAGTGAGCCTTGACCCCTAGTCTCGTTCAACACCATATGCCTGTGGTGCAAGGGAGTGGGGTAGGGCATTAAGCCCTGACCCTTGGTTCCATGGAAAAATCATAGGACCATCGGCGTGCACGAAGGGAGTCAGGCCAAGTATTTAGCTCTAGCCCCGAGCCACATGGAGCCCACATAACAAATGACAGAAGGTTAGGCGGAGGGGCAGGTGGATAAGCCCCGACCCTCAATTGCATCAATATCACATAATCAACGTTTTCTGGAGTGGAGGGCTTAGCCAATGGGGGTGGGTGGTTAGCCCCGGCCCCCGGTCATATGGATTATACAACCGCCCTTCAGGGCTAAAGTTTTGGTTCCTAAGGATTATTGGTGCGGTTAAGGAGGCGACAATTTGCCCCTTTTTCAGCAAGAATCTCGCCAACACCGGGCGAAATTTTCACTCAACGGACTATGTAAAGGGAGAATTCGTCACACAATTAGTAAGTTTTGCCAATTTGTAGGACAAATAGCAGAGCTTGGTTCTAAGAGGCATATATTGCTTCATTTTTAACCCTTTTTAGTTCAAGAAGAGCCTAGATAGGGGTTTTTGGGCATCCTGAACTCTATGGTAGCCTTAGATTTTTGGTTTGAGCATTGTATGATAGAATTTTTGCAGAGTGAAGTCCTTTAGTACTAGAGGCAAAGAGAGTTTTGAATCAAGATGGAGGCATATTTGAGCATGAAAAGTGCCTATTTGAAGGTTTTCTAGCCTTCTAGTTTCATCTATAGTAGTTGTTACTTCAGTGGAGTAGCTATTTTTAGTCTTTTCTCAATGTGCTTATGAGATAAACCCTTTTCAACACTTCATTGTGGAGTAGTTGTATGTTTATGTTTCTTGATTTCAGGTGGAGTACAAGGACCTATTGCAAGAGAGTCTTTTTTCTATTGATAAGCATGACTTGCTGTAGGGAGCCATCTTTTTGAGTGAGATTTCTTTGTAGGAGAACATTTATTTGTAGGAGAAATATACCACTCTAGAGTCAACAATTTGTAATGTGCTCATTTGTTGCTAAAATCAATAGAGTGGGCTAGTCGTTGGAGTAGGACCCGAAGACGTAGCCCAGGAGGGCTGAACTCCATTATCACTTGCTGGTTTCTTCTCTTCATGTTTATCATTTTGAGTTGCATATGAATTGTTTCACTTTTAAGTTCATGTGAAAACTTAACTCATCATCGTTGAAGAACTTGTGAAATTAATTTTACGTTTAAAGACCCAAGTTTAATAGGCTTGTAGAGTTTTAGATGATGATCAAATTTTTCTTCCATTTTCAGATCAGGTAGTATTAGAGTGAGTTTTGACCAGATTGCAAGTATGGGAAAGAAATTGAAGCATGAAAGACTCCAAGGGTTGGAGGAGGTTAATCTATCTCTTCGAATGGAGAATGTCGAACTAAATAGATTGCTTGAAGCTGCAGAGGAGGAGAAAAGGAAAATGCGCCTGTAGTTGCAGCATATAGTGGAGGAACAAATTAGTGAGTGTTCCATCTCGGAAGAAACAAAGAATCCCTCCAAGATGAAACCAATCTATGGGCATGGTCTGTACACATGATATGGATCCTATGATGAGAATGATGCTTGCAATTTTTGTTGACATCTAAAAGATTCTCCATATGTTCTAGTTGGTAAAATAGATTTAAAGAGAACACAAAGATACTACAAAAGAACAAAACTTTAATTAGTTAATAGCAAGTACTGAAAACAATTTAAATGCGAGATGGAGCAAACTAGCTAAGGTGATTGTAGCTTATCTATGAGAAGAGATGTGACAACTACATTCTTTCTGAAATGTGTTACAATGAGGTTTAGAGTCCTTTTTATCATAAAGAAGCAGTGTGAAACCCTAACACTAGGAGATGAAGTGGCAACGGTTTTGGGCCCCATTGGGGTAAGTTGGACTGCCAACTTCCTGAGGTAGTAACTTTGGCATACAATCTTTGTTTGGCTATCATAATACCTCTTTGTGAATTAGATATCCATGAGAAGGAGAAAAGAGAAATTGTGAGATATATTTTGGCACTTTTCTAGTCTCTTCATTTTCCCAGAAAACATATTTTATGACCTCAAAACGACTCTGGAATTTTAAGACCTGGAAAGCTGCTAAAAATAGAAAGTTGTGCTAGAATTAAGGAAACTAAAAGGAAACAATGTTGGGGGTCCATGTGGAATAGGCGGGTGGCCACCAATACCACCTAGATCAGTCCTCCTACCTTAGGCACTAATGGTCAACATTGCGTTGAGTGCCTCCATGAGATAGGGAAACTTCTGTTGAACTTGGTCCCTGGTGATTCACTTACCTTAGTGCAAGAGCTAGTTGACTTTGACAACCTGATACAGTTGGATCCTCTATTAGAAAGTGATATTAATTTGTGTGTCCATGATCCAATCGATTATGGCATGTTCAATGCAATTTGGGTTGAGCTTTGTTGGTGTCAACTATTTAGCAATGTCTGATGTGTCCGACAATGGTGGAAAGTATGGCCAAATGCAGTCCACATTGAACACTCTGTGCAGGCCAAGGAATGAACGAATGTTGAGTTCAAAATCATTGTCACCCACAACCTTGGTGATGGTTTAAGGCCTATATCGGAGTGGTCGAATCTTTCAATGGGCTCCAGTAAGGTTTTCCTTGTGCAAATGTAACCAAAATTTGTTGCCCACTTGAAACTTATGTGGCACCTGATGTTGATCACAACATTGTTTGTACTTGGCATTGGATTTATCTAGGATATCATGGACCTACTGATGGATGTGTTGGATGCTTTCAATAAATCTGGTGGCTTTATCAACTTCAAAGTGAACATATGCAGGTTCTTCTTGTGTAGTCACAAGAGGCATTGTGACATTAATGGTACACGATAGTTGAAATCCCATGCCAACTTGAAAGGGGTTGGGGCTAGTTGAGATGTGGCGAACTCTGTTATAGCTTTGTTGCACATAGGGAAGACTCTCGTCCCATGTTCGTGGATTCTTGGAGTTGTACATGCATAGTATGTGCACTATCATCCTATTGACAACTTATGTCTAATCATCATTCTACGGATGGAAGGTGGTCAAATTGGTGATCTTAGTGTCTAATAATGGCCAAAGTCTTGACCAAAATGTGTTAAGGAACCTGTTATCCTGATTTGATATAATGGTTTGTGGGATCCCAAAATGAACCCACACTCATTCAAAGAAGAGTTTGGCAACGTCTTCTGTTGTGATCCTCTTCTTACAGGCCATCAATATAGCCATCTTAGAAAATCTATCGATGATTAAAAATACAAAGTCATTACCATGCTTGGTAGAAGGGAGGCCAAACATATAGTCCATGGAGATGGATTCCCAAGGTCTGATAAAAGTAGCTCGATGAGTGTATAGGCCTTGATTCATAATGGTTGGCTTGGTGATGGCACATGCAGTAAAATATTTGAAATATTTTCCAACATCTTGTCAAAGTTTTGGCAAATAAAAATATTTCTACAATACTGCTAATGTCTTCTCAACACCAAAGTGTCTTGCGACCATATCGTAATGCACCTCCAAATCATCTTAACGCACTCGCTTGAAGGAACACAAAGATGTCCTAGATAGCACAACTGTCCATCCTAAAGGTTGAAGTCTGGAATTTTCTTTCCATCCATTATCATCTTGTAGGTGGTAGCGAACTCTGATTCACTTTCATATAGTTGCATCCATCTAGAGGTATCATTCCCACCATAGTTGAGAACAATGGTCAATGCTGGAAACAGGGGATGAATGAGGCAATTTGCAACATGATTGGTGTTTCCCTTCTTGTATTTAATGTTCAAATGGAATTGTTGTAGATATGTGAACCACTTCTGATGGTGATCATTCTGTAACTTCCCTTATATCTGTATGAATTGAACAAGTCGGTGATTTGTGTGGATGACCATCTCCTTCCCCATAATGTAATGTTTCCATTTCCAATAATCCTGCATGATATAATACATCTCTATATCGTAGGTGGGGTATTTTTGAATTGTATCAGAAATGGTCTCATTTTGATAGGCCGTTGGATTCCCTTGCTTGGTGAGAACTACACCAATAGCATAGTCAGAGGTGTTTATCTCAATTTCAAATGGTTGTTATAGATTTGGAAATGTGAGTACTAGTGCAGAGCAAAGACAGTGCTTCAACTCAACGAATGCCTTTTGTTGGGACTTGGATGAGGAAAAGTTTTCTTTCGCTTTGCCCTTGGTAACTTGACTCCAAGGTCAAGTGATATGAGAGAATCCCAACACAAACCTCTGATATAAAGTGGCAATGCCTAAAAAGCTACGAAGCTCTATTAGAGTGGTCAGGGTTGGCCAATCCCGAATAAATTGGATCTTAGTTAGAACCACATGCATGCATTTCTCATCAATTATGTAACCAAGATATTGGACCTTCCTCAAGCAAAAGATGAATTTCTCCAAGTTGGTACATAGTTTATGTTGTTGTAGGGTTTGAAGGACCTACCAAATGTGTTGCAAGTTCTCTTCCCAACTCTTGTTGAAGATGAGGATGTCGTCTATATATACAGCCATGAACAAGTTGGTGAAGGGATGCAAGATATCATCCATCAACCTCATAAAAGTTGTAGGGACATTTTTCAACCAAAAGGCATGACCAACCACACCAAAAGGTCCTCCTTGGATTTGAATGTGGCATTCCATAGATCTATTGGTTCTATTGGAATCTAGTGATAGCCAAACTTTAAATTGATCTTACTGAAGTACTTGGCTCCCTTGAGTTGGTTAAGAAGTTCATCAATCTGTGGGATTGGATACCTGTTCCTAACAATGATTTTGTTTAGTGCTTGATAATTAATGCAGAGTGTTCAGGTCCTAGCCTTCTTTTGTAAAAGTATAATCAAGCTCCCACAAGGTTAGGAACTTGGTCAGATGTGCCCTTTTTGCAACAGCTTTTGGATCTGCCACTTGATTTCTTCATTTTCTAGAACAGAGCAATGATATATCGACCCATTGGGTAGAGGTTCTATGGGATTCAGATCGATTGAGTGCTTGAGATAAGAGTGAAAAGGTACCCCTATGGGTGAGGAGACGATATCCTTGTATTCTTCCACGACCTTATCCACCTTCTTTTGTTGTGTGGAGGAACCCTCCTCGAGGGCCATGGATGTGGCCACAATCTTCCCCCTACTTTGAGAGTTAATCAGGAAGAAAACAAATTTCTCGGTCTTGGAGATCATCTTACTACATTTCTTAGTAGAGGTCAAAGAGATGGCAGTAGGGAGGGCTACCTCTGGTATCTTGTATAGCTTACTGCATAAAGTAATGATAATGGTGTGAGGCTTGGACTCATACACAACATGACACTTCCAAAAGTATGGTTGGCCTAATAACACATCACAAACTTTAAGAGGAGAGATTCCACATAATACCTCATCTGTGAAGGGCTTGATGCTATAGGGAAGACGACAATGCTGGCTGATGTAAAGATCTTCCCTTTGGTGTAGCCACCTGATGGTGTATGGTTGTGAGTGTGGTGTGGTCGGTAGGCCCAAATACTTAAAGATCTCTACTGAGATGAGGTTCATTTGGCTCCCGTTGTCGATAATGGACTACAACAAAGATCTCTTCACCCACATCTATGAGTGGAAGAGACACTCCCCTTATGGATCATTGGAGTTAATCTTCTGGACCTTGGTGGGGGAAATGTTGACGCTAGGATTCACATTGATAATATGCTTCCCTTTATCATTCCCCTTTTCGAGTTCTGACTCAGATTCAGAACATGCATTTAACTTTGAAGCCTTCAACTCGACCACTAGTGACTTCTTGGCATGACACTCACTTGTGTTGTGAATATGGATCTTGTGGAACTCACACCACTTTCTTGTGTCCTCCATCTTCATGGTGCTATTATTTGCTTGTGACTTCAATGGGTTATCCTGGGTTACTCCACCTTGGATTTTGCCTTTGTTCTATGGTTTGAGGGTGCCTTTTCCCCTCTTCGGATCCACATATCTAATGTCTCGCTTATTCTATTTAAATTTTTGCTCGATCTTGATAGCGTATTAGTATGCGGAGCCAAGTGAGGAGATGTTCAGGAACTCCATCTTGTTCTGAATGTATTTGTGTAGACATTCGTGGTACTTGAGTACCAAATTCCTCTCAAAATCATTGATACCCAACTTCATGTGAAGGGTATGAAAAATATCTGTGAACTATGACACATATTTGTCCCTTCCCTATCGTAGTGTGGTCGATTTTATGTACTTATCTTCATATCTCCCGATAGTGTAATATTTTTCCTTGACGACATCTTGGAGATAATTTCAAGTGGGTGTAGCTAAAAATATTGAGTGTTCCTTCTCGTCTCTCTACTCATGGTAGGGTTCCCACTTGTCCTTTGATGTGGGGGGCGGTTTTGAGGAGTGAAAAAGTAATATTTTCCTTATTGGAAAAATCGTGAACTGAAAAATATTTTTCTAGCAGATTTAACCATTTATCTACGACATCTGCATCTATCTAACCTTCAAATATAGGGATATCAAATTAAACTTATACCTTGAAGGGGGCAACTCCTCTGAAGTGACTGTTGGATGAAGATGCGTTTCCTGTTGGCATCCGCCGAAGGATATGGGAAAATTTGTCCATTGTCTTGTTCCTTCGCTGCTCAAGGGATTCTTAAAGAAATAATTTGATAGGATCTCCTGCTCCCTCATCTTTCTTTTCTTCCATCATGGGAGGTCGTCAGTATCAGTAGGGATGGTCTTGCAAGGGCTCAACTAGTTCAAGTCCCAACTCCTTATACCCCGACCTTGTTGGGAACATGCACAAAAAAATAGAGAAAGAGAAGACCATTCTTATACCATTGATCTGGATTTATGAAGGAATGAAATGAAATATAGATTTAAATAAAACACAAGGTACAATGAAAGAACAAAACTTCAATTAATTAATAACAAGTACTGAAATTTGTTTACATGCAAAATGGAACAAACTAGCTCAGGCTATGGTATCTTATCTATGAGAAGAGATGTGACAACTGCATGCCTTCTGAACTATATTACAATGAGGCTCGAAGGCCTTTTTATCATAAATAAGAAGTGTGAAACCCTAATTCTATGAGATGAAGCGCCAACTGTTTTGGGCCCCCTTGGGGTTAGTTGGACCACCAACTTCCCGGTGTCGTAACTTTGACATACAATATTCATTTGGATATCATAATATCTCATTTCGAAGGCATTTTTATCTCTCTTTTTTCCTAGAAAACGTCTTTGAGGACCTCAAAACGACTCTTGACATTTAGGACTCGAAAAACTACCAAAAATATAAAGTTGTGCTAGAATTAAGGAAACTGAAAGGAAACAATGTTAGGGGTCCAATTGGAATAGGCGGGTGGCCACAAATATCCACTTGGATCATATAGGGACAACAATGCCTTTTAAAGATTCTACATTGGTCATCAAATCCTTAATCAACTTATCTTCCCTATAGGTTGTTACATTCCTTCACTAACTCTAGCAATCTATTAATCTTATAATCTAAACCATGTTGGAGTTCTATTAAAACATTGTCATCAAGGAATAATGCTTCATCCTCATCTCCAAGTATTGTTTAATCATAACACTTACATTGTAGTACACATAATTTTATATAATCTTGGTATAAATTTACAACTCAATAGTTAGGATGTTTAGTACTCCCTCATTGTCGTTGCCAAGGAGATTCTATTTTCTAGTAGCCAACCACAATTCTTTGAATATATCTTGCTTATTATTTGAGTTACTTAAAATCATGACCTTCCTCATGCTTCTTAGTGTTTCTTTTTCTAGGAAGATAATGTCGCATACTTGACCCATAAAGTAGTATTAAGGAGGTGAGGTATTTAAAATATTTCCTCTTATACATAATTATAATATTAATTTTGAGCTCACTAGGGCATTATTCCCATCAATAATTTCCAACAATTCTACTCTTGCTCAATTTCAAGCTCTAAGCATGCATTTTTGGCCTTTTTAAGTTATTAGGGGCTATGTCCCCTGTGTACTTGGCCCATGTGGCACCACATGTGCCAGTAGATGTGGCATCATATAAACATCCTTCATTTCACATTGTTTGAGGCATATTATATCCCTAAAAGCTTTTCCTCTTGTGACATGTCACACCTCCATTTAATTTCTTATCGTGCTAAGAAAATATTTTCATGTGGCATATTTCACTTGAAGAAATGTTCTCTCTTTCAAAAGGGATTTCTTTCTCTCTTTATTGCATTAGCAGAAAACCTCCTAGATTGCAATATATCACATGAAGATTTTCTTCATGTGATACATCATGTCACACTAAATATTCCATTTTGTGACCAAAGGATTCCTTCCTTTCTTCTTCATTATTTCTTTCTTCATCTTTCTCCTTTAATCCTTATCCTTTTCTCACCTCATTCCCTCTTCCTTCCACTTTTGCCTTCCCTAGATTACATCTTTAAATTTGCTTTGACCTGCATTGTATCACGCTCAAAAATTTAGTGGTGCAATACACCATTCCCACAAATATTATTGACCATGCAACATGTTGTAACATGCATTTTTATTGTTTATAATATTCATTTTTCATTCAAGAATCACTTGAAAATACTTCAAAAAGAAGAGATAAAAGCAAGATGAAGAAGTGATAATGGCATAGCAGAATTGCTAAAAGAATTGGCCCCATATTAGCCAAGGTTGCTATACAAACAAATCAAATCGCTATATAAATTGTTATATGGAGCTAGACCTGATCTATATATATATATATATCTATGTGTGTGTGTGTGTGTGTGTGCATATCGAAACAAGAAAGAAACAAAGAAATATATCAGATTTGCAAAGGAAATAAGTGTTAAAGTTAAAGGTCTGGACCTGAAATATATATATTATGCTTTATAAAGTTCATCGGGTCCACTACATTGTAGAGCTATGCATATGGGTTCCGTCGATCACGATTTGCAATGATGGACCCGAAAAGATATATATTACATTTATAATGCTGGCAGGTCCTCAATAACATAGAGCGCCTT
>APFE030491816.1:33777-49488 GCA_000404065.3 Pinus taeda | reverse complement strand
GCAGAATATTTGGCAGCTGCATCTTGCTGCACTCAACTCCTTTGGATGATGCAGACCTTGCAGGATTTTCAAATCACCTGTACACCACCTATCCCCATCTTATGTGATAATACAAGTGCAATCAGCATTTCAAAAAATCCTGTCATGCATTCAAAGACCAAGCATATACCGATCAAGTATCACTTTCTTCGGGAACAAGTGTTGGAACAAAAGGTAAAATTGGAGTATGTTCCTTCTAAGGAACAAGTTGCTGACATTTTCACCAAACCACTGCCCAGGGAAACTTTTGAATATCTCAGACAGAAGCTGGGAGTAGTTGATGCATCATCTTGCTGTTAAACTTGTCTGTTTCAGAGAAAAAGTAGTGTACACGAGTTGCCTGAGGAGGATCCGCGTACATATGTTGGTTTGTGCAGAGACAGTCGCGTATACGAAGGCTTGATGGACATCAGAAGGGAAAGGCTTAGGTTAAAAATTGTTTGATATGGGTCTGAAAGAAACTATCTGACACTAGTTCAGGGGGAGCAGATAACTTCTAATGATGCATTGTTGGCATTATCTTAGAAGCATTTGGTTCTATTTCACAGCTGTTGTTGATTTCTGGTGGAACTAAGGCAGGGGGAGAACATAAGGAAATCTTGGTTGCTGATCTGAATGGTGATTGACAGATGCTACTGCTATCAGTTATTTGTGACTTTCATAAGTCTTGCTCTACATATTTCGTCTCTATGTCATGTATCTCTGTTATGATGTCAAGGTCATGTAACGGCCTATTTTGGTTTCCCCACTATGCCTGGGATGAATATGTAATATACTTGGTTGTCATATGTAATTTTCTGATGTATCCCCACTTGGTTGGGTGGATGATCCCCACGTGTTTGGGTGATGGATGCATGTATTGAGTCTCTTGATGATAGGAAGGTCGTTTATGATGTATATGTCATGATTCTTCTTGAAGAACATCTTTTGCATATCTTTCCTACAGTCAGGGGGAGTATGGTCAGCACAGCAGGGCAGAGATTTCAGCATGTACTCAGGGGGAGCACAACCCTTTGCCCTTGATGACAAAGGGGGAGAATGATAATGATCTTAAGGATCTTGGTGTTGCCATCAAGTCCAAAGGGGGATATTGTTGGCACTATGACACTGATTTAGAGCTATGGCACAGGTGTTGTACTTGATGGCAACTATCTTTGGTAACAGATCTTAGTTTAGGCTTTCAGAATGAAGAAAAAGTCATATACGTATGTTCATCTAGACGAAGACGCGTATACACGTGGGTTATACGTGACAAAAGCACGTATATGTTGGATAACTTACCTTTGGTCCGTGGTAGTTAGTCCTTGGTACTTGAACCTATGGTTTTGGACCATGGTACCTCGTCAGAAGTGTTGATTCCAAGTATTGGGTCCGTGGTATTGTTTTATTATGGTTTTGGACCATGGTTTTGTGGAAGGCCTAAGACTATAAAAGAGGAAGGAGATCATGTGGCAAAGTATCATCTAAATTATTATTGAATATCTGATAAAGTGGTAGATCTGGAATACTGGTAATTAGGTTATGGTGCAGATCTGGATCTAAATGAAGGAGGAACCTTAGCGCAAAGAGAAGGATAAGTTCTATTGATGGGTCATAATCTTTAAGCTTGAATGATAGTATCTTTGTATGATTTTGGTTTGTTATATGTGGCACTTGCTTGATCTATAACACCAATAATCTGGGTTAATTAGTGTTTGAATATCTGAAAGAGCGAATTATCCTTTATAGATCTGTACGCAGGTTCAGTGAAGCTAAGGCGCATATACACGCTGGTTCAGTGAATGTAAACAGCATATACACAGGTTGTCCCAAACTCAGAAGCGTATGCACGCATGTTGCAGGTTATTGAAATAGCGTATATATTTTGAGTTGTGATCTAGCTGCTTCTGTTTATTGCTGCTGTGTTCTGGGTTCAGATTTTGGTGTGTAGTTTCTGGTACTGTGTTTTTGAGTACAACTGTCAGAGAAGTATCTACTTGATTCAGATCTAATTGGTGAAAAGGAGATTATTTGATGGAGAAATTCTTGATGATTGATTGATGTTCATGGATTCAGTCTGAAAATTTATGAAACGTGGTCCCTGGAAGAAAGAGAAGGTTGTTGTAGCCTTCAGTAGGCTAGCACCTACGTACTAGTATCTTGGCTAGTGCAAGAGCTAAAGGGGGTTGTAGCTCCCTTCCAGGAGAAGCTGGAGAACGAGAGAGGGTTGTATCTCTCTGCAGGTTGCAGCCTGCGTACCGGTAAAGGACTGCACCAGTACATTGTAAAAGAAGTTTCTAATTTAAAAAGAAGATAGAGACGAATTGTAGCAGGTGGTTTTCACCCACATTGGGTTTCCACCTTATATCTTGTGCTCTTATGTGTGATTGTCTTTCTGCTCTGTTTTATTGTTTCTGGTTACTGGTTATTTGATTCTGGAACACAGATTAACAATCAACATCAGAAAGATAAAGTGAATTAAAAGTTTGCTTTTCATACGCGGGTTTCCTTCTACATAGTTGCGTATATACACAGGTTTAATTAACTGAAGTAGCGTATATCATTTGATATTTGAAAAAGGAATATTTGACTTGATAATACTGATTCACCCCCCCTCTCAGTATTATTTCCAACATAAACCTCTCCCATTTTCCCAAATTTCATCTCCAGCCATTCACAATATTCTCTACAAAACGATGTCAAAAACAGGCCTTTGCACAAACTAAAATATAGGTTGTAAAGACATGCACTTATCTCCCTCTTGGTAATACATGTGTAAAACCTGAGATAGGTGTTTGTAGACGGGCCTGTTAGAAACAAAAACCTCCTCCAGTTTCTCCAAATGTTAGAATATTAAATATTACGGAGCAATGGAACACATAAAATATTGTAGAAATATTAACACAGAAAACACATAAAACAAGAGAGACACAGATATACGTGGTTCACCCAGTTTGGGCTACGTCCACCCCGAATAGCCAGTCCTTCCTTTCTATTATCTAGCAAAATGAAGAGACACAACCTACAACAAATCCGCTGTAATATCCTCTGTTTTCTGTCACAGTCTCACCTCTCTGTTTTCTGCTCACACACATAGAATACACATCTATCATAGGCTCAAATACAATACCCTCATACAAAGAGAGGGGTTGCCTTCTAGGGCAAAAAACCCTAAACTAAACATAAGTTCTACCGTCAGATCATCCTCCTAATGAACGGCCTAGATTGACTAGAAATTACTTTACTTTTACAAGGCAAATTTACATTTGTTTTTAGCTTCGGGGGACCGCTGGCCCCCGGACCCCCCAGCCGGGGGGGATTGGCCCCCCCGGACCCCCGTGGGGGGGACAAGTCCCCCCGCACCCCCTCGCGTGGAGGGGTGTACAAACTTCTTGGGGTATACATCTGGCTGAAACAAAGACCTCTGAACAATCATGCTCCACACACAACACCAAATACTTATTGGATTGGCCACAATAATTTCTTTAAAACTATGACTTAAATAGGAAATTTTTGAAGAATGTAACATTTTTGCTCTGATTTCATCTTTTAACCTTAAATTCCTTTGAACTGTTTTTCACTTTTACTTTGGATAAACTTCATTCTAGCTGGTGAAAGTGTTTTCATCTTTGTTTAACCCTTACTGCATCCATTTTTACTTTTATTGTTTACTGTTTACTTTTTACTTTTACCACTCTGTTTTTTCATCTGTCTTCACTTTGACATGAATCTATATGCTATGCTTTGTAACTGTCTTCTTTGTTGTTTATCTTCATCCTAGCTGATTTACTTGAATTGGTCTTTAATCTGATGCTCTTTAACCCTGATACACTTTGACTGTTCTTTACTGTGTCCTTTTACCTTCACTGTATATTTAGGTTTTTACTGTCTATTTCAACAATAAATCATTTAATTTCATGTTTCCTTTGCTTATCTTTTAACTGTATGTTTTATTTTCCATCTCTGTTTGAATAGATTTGATAACAATCTTGAAGTAAACAGGTCTTATGACTAGTATTAAGACTGTTTATCCAAGGTTGTGGTCTTCTGATCACTTATAAAACAAAACAAATTGTTAAGAAAACATTGGTTTGCATGGGAGGTCGAAAATGTTTCATTTGAGCTTGAAAGGTCTGTGGAGTGAGTCTAGAATGCTTTTAAGGAGGTAAACGATGCTTGAATCATTTAACAGAGGCTTTAGGTGGCGCAGATGGATTTCATAGGGTTTTACTGCACAATTAGGTGAAAACGAGTAAAACTGGGGTTTTTGTGTTTAAACAGGTAAACAATTGATATTAGCAGGTAAGTTTTGAATGAACAGTGGACAGATGGCGTCAACTTGATGATGTGACATTTTGTCGTTTAGTGGGAGGCGACAAGTGGTTTTTATCAAGCCACTATTGGAGGGGGGGTGGTATTCGAGCTTATCTGTACAATTCCATACGATGAGCGACGCGTGGTGGTGGTACTGTACATAAAACCGCTTTGCGATCGCACGCTAACATGTGGTCAAAAAGGGTTGTGTGATATGCACAACAACCATTGGATCTCGTAGACTTGATCGGATGACTATAGGGGATGCGAAGTGACGGGAGTTTAATGAGGGCGGGCCTGATATAATTAAGAGTTTTTAATCATATCGGGGGTGTCAAGATTGGTTGGAAAGGCTATTAATTAACCGTGAGGGTTAATTAATCCCTTTTTAATGTGGCGGGGGTTAGGTTCTTAATTAGTTATAGATTAATTAATTAATTCCCATATTAATACGTGTTACGGTTATAATTAACCCAAGGCGGATATATAGTATTTTGCGATTATTATATAGTTACAATAATATGGGAATGGGTCAATTTGATAAGAGATTTATAAATTAATACAATTTAATAGTTAATATGACATTATGAAATGAAAGTGCTAAGTGTAAAACATTTGATGTGTGTATTCAAACTTAGGCTTAAAGTGAAAAAGGGTTTTTATGGAAAATTTTGTAATTTTCCTAAGTAAAATAAGATTTTACTTAGGAAAAGCTTATGAAAGGGAATGAATGGCTTTTATGGATGATTTAAGTACTTAGGCCTTATAAATTATTGGGCTGAGGGTCGGGTCCCTCCAGAAGTTAGAGAAATGCTTTGAGCCCCTTTAACTCTATATATTCTTTTAGTACTTAGGCGAAGTTAGTGAAACTTAAGGGGAAAATGGATAGGGAAATTAATTAATCTGACTTTGTTTCTTTGATGGGTTGTATCCAATGTGAATTGTGCTTTTTCCAAGTGATGAAAACAAAAGATTTAAGCATTTAAACTTAACCATTCACCACACATTTATTCTGCAACTATCATCTACTTACCCTACCTACTTTATCTTAGCATTTTTACTTCTTTATTAGGGTGCACTTAGACTGGCAAACCCTTATCAAACTTTTCTTTTCTTTTACATGGCAATGCCTATTTAGGTTTACACTTATTACATCCAAGGGCTTAGATTAAACTGTTGAGCTCCTTTTATTCACTCTACCTATCTACTTATCTGCCAAGTTACACTGTTTGGTCAGATCTTTATTCTTTATTTCTAAAACATGCAATTGAAAGATGAATTAGCCAAGTTTAAACTATTTTCCTATTCATGAATTGTGACATAAGTGACAAGCTGCACACAATTATTTATTCTACAATACTAAAAAGGTAGTGGCATTTAGACTTGCACACTTTTCTAGTCTTTCTTTTTGTTGGTGTTCATTTTCTTTCATTTTTTGACATTTTCTTTATTCTTTTTACCCTTTTATTCTTTTTCTAGGGCATACCCTCTTTACATTTTTTAATTTTATGATTTTTTACAAATATGAAAAACATTTGCAGAAAGCAAAGGTATGTACATATTTCAGAGCTAAACCAAGTCAATCATGATATATGAAACCTATTGGTATAGGAACCTAACAGCGGCTTCACTTGGGGATGACATTTCCTTGTGGAATGTCAAGAACACCATCGACTAGTAGCTTGATCCATTGGGCCAATCCCACACGTGTATGCTTTGTTGCATAGTATTTTGAATGAAGATCTTGAGCTGAAATTGTAGCCTTTTCTGCAAACTAAAATGTGATCTAACATATACTCGCTGATGGAAACTAAATTTATTCAAACTGAAATTCTTCCTACTTACTCTAATAAGCTTTCTGACTACTGGTTAGGTAAAATGAAACAACCAATGCAACCATCCAAGCATTATATATATTGGCGCCCTTTGTTGCTTGTGATTGTTAGTGTTTAAAATTGAGATCTTGAAATCAAATATAGCTTTGTTAACCTTTGAGAAGATAAGGAAATTTCTGATATACTTTGTTCAATCTAGAAACTATACAAAAGGATTTTGTAAAATATATACACATTCTTTGAACTGATTCAAACAACTGCACATCTATTGTGTATGGCTTGCATGCCATGAAACTGAAATATCACTTTTACCTTTATCACCCTGCAAATTTGCAGATGAGCATTGCGATGATACTTTTATTGATTGAAATATCTGGCTGGTGAAACCATTATCAGCTTGATTTTGACTCGTATAGTTTGTTAATGGAGAGAAATTATGATTGCATTCATCATTCAACCTATCAGCTATTGGATGATAAAGAACTTGGAAGGATTGCTGCAACTTATTACATATAGATTCAAATAGAACTTCATATATTTCTACAAGCTGCTCCTCCCTTTCTTTAAAATTTTTATACCACATTTCTTTTAAAAATTGAAATGATTTAGAATAAAGAGGCAGGGAATCATCCTGGATCATTTTATCATATGTTCCGGCTTCAAGTCTTCTTTTACAACCTGACATTCAATAGCATTTTGGGGCTGGAAATCTAGCTATGAGAAGTTTTGAACAAAGATTTTATTGCCCTCTAGATAATTGATTTCAAAACTTGTTGACATTTGATTTCTAATTGCATGATAGTCATCTTTGATAAAATGAAACAAAGAAAAACAAAATGGTATAGTTCCTTCACTGATTTCAAAATTTTCTGCACTTTCCTCCTCGTTCTCATAGCTGAAATGAACAAGCTGATCACTATTCTCAAGTTGGTGAAACTAGGTTTCCTTATTCCCCAAACTAGCCTCTGATTGCTCTGTAAAGTTAGTTTGGTTTTGAAGAACATAATTATCATCATACTGATCATATTTGGGCAAATCATCAAAAGAAGTAATGTTATCAAACACACACATTAGATCAGGAGCTTTCTCCTCCACATATTGCTTTATAAATATGTCTTATGATCTATGGTAGTTGGAATTAGCAGGAATTTTTTCATGATTCTTAATCTCTTCTTGTACTAATGGCTGGAATATACTAACCAAGGGATAATGGTAATCCCGCCATATAAGATTTTCTGGATGATTTGTACCAGGAAAACAAACCTCATTCCAAACTGCTACTTAATTTAAGTGATTGGCCAATTGTTTCTTCTCCTTATTATCCACTGTAACCAAATGCTCTGAATACTCTTGATCTTCATAAAATATAACAACCTTATCACATACAATAGGAAAATCCTTATCATTATCTTTTTCATATAGAATCTTGCAAGGGAGTTGCAAACTCTCATTAATTTTAGATGAAATATCATGATTTATCAAAGTATGTTGTCTTGTTTCATTTACATGCAAGGAAAGAAAAATTGTGACATGGTTTTCATCAAATAAATTTCACTGGTCTTTAATATATGAAGAAACCACTACTTGTTGAAGATGGTCTCGTGGTTCAATACTTTTAAGTTCTATCGACTCTACCTCTAGATCTCTGGACTGTTGTTGGTTTTCATTGTTGTTTTCTATTTGAGCAATTTCAGGGAACTGAATTTCTTCTTTATTCTGATTAGTTTGTTGTGCTACAAAAATTGTTTCCTGTGGGGAAACTTCATGGGCCTCTGAACAACATACATTATCTTTTTCTTTCTGAGGGGAAGATAATTCAAGCAAGGCTTCCACTTTTTGAAAAGGTTTTTCTTCTAAAACCTCTAATATTTCATGATCCATGAACTAATCATCATCATCATAGTAATTTTCAAGATATTGAATAAAACTTTCAAAATTGTCACAGCAGTCTTGAATTAGCAATAGAGATGAATACATTTCCTTGTATTTTTCATGAAATGCAGCATGAAACTACTTTAAAGAACATATGCTGGAGGCTGATAATTTTTCATACCAAGATCTAGCTTTTTCTTCTAAAGTTACCATAAATATTTTCATAAGACAATCTTCATGGAATTTGACTTTAAACTTTTGAATGTGCATATTAAATTTTAATAAATGTAAAGCAACATCATCTCCTATTTCATCTTTAAACAATGGAAGATTTCTTGACCAATTAAATTTGGACAAAGGGTTTGGAAAACTTGGAATCTTTGACCTATCCAAAGGAGCATACCTACGATGATTTGTTAAATTCATCTTGAAGACACCTAATGCTAAAATTGAGTCACCATAGGTTCTCAACAATTATGGATTCTTTTAGTAATGGGATCTTGAGTATTTGAGGCTTCTTGATTGGAAAGTGATCATCATAAGATTCAAAAGGATGATATATATTTACAATTTTCAAAGGAAAAAATTAAAATAATTAATCTAAAATCTTCTCTAAAATACAATGTACATTGGAAAACTCTATCAATTTAGAAAGAACATAATGTCTTGGATAACAATCCAAGTTAAAAGCCTGATATTTTCATATTGTTCTTTCAGGTTCATTCTTCCAGTGGAGTCTTAGTTGTGAAATTGATGTGGAGTCGCCAGGTGGATGATTTTAACCTTTGTGTGTCTGATCATTGTCCACCATCATAGATCAAATCTAAACCTGCAAAACAATTCTGAAGAAAAATAGCAAACAAATTTAAATCATTCCTTTAAGATACATAAAATATTTAATTTAGTGCTTTCTCAAAGATTTATTTTAACTCAGGATTTGTTCTTCCCCAGCGGAGTCGCCATTATGTTATCATTCAAATTTTCCTAGAAGTTGTAAAAAGGGGAAATGGGTCCGAGGTAACCACAAACCAACTTTTGGGTACATAATCTAGCTAATCTGTACCTAGAGAGGGCTCTCTCTTTTAGATTTAGCTTTGTTTTATAAGGTTTTAGGCTAGTTATGAAAGCTTTGGGATTTGATTGGATTTGGTGGTGAAATTTAGTAGTAGAGGGGTAGAACTGAATAGTTTAGTCCATTGGGCTAATGGAGTCAAAGAAAATGGCTCAATTGGATTTGGTTTCTCAACAAAGGATGGCTTCACAGGGCAAGATAGCTAAACAGGGAGCAAATAGAGATTTGAAAAGATGGGATGGACTTAAAAGGGATGAAGGGAAATTAAGAATACTTCAACATATTTTAATAGAAAAGAACTTGGCTAATCACCAATAAATAGCAATTAAGAATTTTTTACTAAATTATTAAAATGAATAAACTAGGAAACAGGAGTAATTAAGAATTCATTGTTTATGCTAGTTTAGAAGAAAACATTGAGAACAAAAACGATTGAAGACAGATTGCACTTAAGCACTTTCTGAATTATTCTTTTTCATTTAATATTAAAATATGGAACATAATTGATATAATAAACAAGAAAACAATAGCGCACGAGATATAAGATACTTATTTGTCTAGTGTTCAACACATGAATCCTTTGAAAAGTTCTTTACATTAATTCTTCATCCAACCAGCCATAGAAGATTTGTTCAACAACACTTTATTCCAAAATAATTAGTTTTACAACAACGTCTAAGAATCCACCCAAAATACCTCAAATGAAGAGGTATTTATACTTATTGTTTCCTAAAATATCTTGAAAAAAAATCAAGATTAGTTTCACAAATATCTCCAATTGTTTACATTAATATAACTTAAATAAAGGACATTCAAAACTAATGAATCTATTTGGCACTATGTTTATGTATTTATGGTGATGAAGAAGAGAAAGTCAAATTTGATAGCAACTCTTAGTTGATGATGAGGCATCCCAATCATTAACTGCATCCTTCCTTTGTGTATTCTGCCCCAGAAATTCTGCAAACTTAGGGTCCAATGATACGCTTTTATATCTCAATCCGTGATAGATATGTAAAACGTGAAAGAGTACACAAGAATTTTTTTGAGATAAACCTCTCTTAGTTTCCCAAAATTCATCTCCAGCGGTTCACAATATTCTCTGCAAAAAGATGTTAAAAACAGGACTTTGCACAAACTGAAAAATAGGTTGTGAAGACATGTACTTATCTCCCTCTTGGTAATACCTGTGTAAAAAGTGAGATAGGTTTTTGTAGATTGGCATGTTAGGAAAAAAAAACTCCTCCAGTTTCTTAAAATACTTCTTGGATTGGCTACAATAGTTTCTTCAAAACTATGACTTAAATAGGAAATTTCTGAAGAAGGTACCATTTTTGCTCTAATTTCATCTTTTAACCTTAAATTCCTTTCAACTGTTTTTCACTTTTACTTTGGATAAACTTCATTCTAACTGGTGAAAGTGTTTTCATCTTTGTTTAACCCTTACTGCATCCATTTTTATTTTTACTGTTTACTGTTTACTTTTTACTTTTATTGCTCTGTTTTTTCATCTGTCTTCACTTTGACATGAATCTGTATGCTATGCTTTGTAACTGTCTTCTTTGCTGTTTCTCTTCATCCTAGCTAATTTACTTGACTTGGTCTTCAATCTAATATTCTTTGACCCTGATACACTTTGACTATTCTTTATTGTGTCCTTTTAGCGTCACTGTATATTTAGGTTTTTACTGTCTATTTCAACAGTAAATCATTTAATTTCATGTTTCCTTTGCTTATCTTTTAAATATAAGTTTTATTTTTCATCTCTGTTTGAATAGATTTGATAACAATCTTGGAGTAAACAGGTCTTATGACTAGTATTAAGATTGTTTATCCAAGGCTGTGGTCTTCTGATCACTTGTAAAACAAAACAAGCTGTTAAGAAAACATATGTTTGCATGGGAGGTCGAAAAGGTTTCATTTGAGCTTGAAAGGTCTGTGGAGTGAGTTTAGACAGCTTTTAGGGAGGTAAACCATGATCGAATCATCTAACATAGGCTTCACTTGGCGCAAATGGGTTTCATAGGGTTTTACTGCATAATCAGGTGAAAAAAAGCAAAACTGGGGTTTTTGTATTTAAATGGGTAAACGGTTGATATTGGCGAGTAAGATTTGAATGAACAGTGGACAGATGGTGTTAACTTGATGATGTGACATTTTGTCATTTAGTGGGAGGTGGTAAGTGGTTTTTATCGCACCGTTATTAGATGGGAGGGGGGATGGTATTCGAGCTCATCTGCGCGATTCCATACGATGAGTGACGCGTGGCGGTGGTACTGTACACAAAACCACTTTGTGATCATGTGCTAATGTGCGGTCACAAAGGGTTGTGCAATATGCATAATAGCCGTCGAATCTCGGAGGCTTGATTAGATGACTATAGGGGATGCGAAGTGGCGGGAGTTTAATGAGGGCAGTCCCGACATAACTATGAATTTTTAATCATATTAGGGGTGTCAGGATTGGTTGGAAAGGCTATTAATTAACAGTGAGGGTTAATTAATTCATTTTTAATGTGGTGGGGGTTCAGTTTCTTAATTAATTACAGATTGACTAATTAATTCCCATATTAAAACGTGTTACGGTTATAATTAACCCAGGGCGGGATATATAGTATTTCAGGGTTATTATATAGTTACAATAATACGAAAATGGGTCAATTGATAAGGGATTTATAAATTAATACAATTTAATAGTTAATATGACATTATGAAATGAAAGTGCTAAGTATAAAACATTTGATGTGTGTATTCAAACTTAGGCTTAAAGTGAAAAAGGGTTTTTATGGAAAATTTTGTAATTTTCCCAAGTAAAATAAGATTTTACTTAGGAAAAGCTTATGAAAGGGAATGAATGACTTTTATGGATGATTTAAGTACTTAGGCTTTATAAATTATTGGGCCAAGGGTCCGGTCCCTCCAGAAGTCAAAGAAATGCTCTGAGCCCCATTAACTTTGTAAATGTATTTAGTACTTAGGGGAAGTTAGTGAAACTTAAGGGGAAAATGGATAGGGAAATTAATTAATCTGACATTGTTTCTTTGATGGGCTATATCCAATGTGAGTTGTGCTTTGTCCAAGTGATGAATACAAAAGATTTAAGCATTTAAACTTAACCATTCACCACACTTTTATTCTGTAACTATAATCTACTTACCCTATCTACTTTATCCTAACATTTTTACTTCTTTATTAGGGTGCACTTAGACTAGCAAACCCTTATCAAACTTTTCTTTTCTTTTACATGGCAATGCCTATCTAGGTCTACACTTATTACATCCAAGGGCTCAGATTAAACTATTGATCTCCTTTTATTCACTATACCTATCTACTTATCTGTCAAGATTACACTGTTTTGTCAGATCTTTATTCTCTATTTCTAAAACATGTAATTGAAAAATGAATTAACCAAATTTAAACTGTTTGGCTATTCATGAATTATGGCATAAGTGACAAGTTGCACACAATTGTTTATTCTACAATAGTAAAAAGATAGTGGCATTTAGACTTGCACACTTTTTTGGTCTTTCTTTTTGTTGGGGTTCATTTTCTTTCATTTTTTGACATTTTCTTTATTCTTTTTACCCTTTTATTCTTTTTCTAGGGCATACCCTCTTTACATTTTTTAATTTTATGATTTTTTTACAAATATGAAAAACATTTGCAGAAAGCAAAGATATGTACATATTTCAAAGCTAAACCAAGTCAATCATGATATATGAAACCTGTTGGTATAGGAACCTAACAGAGTCAACGTTATGAAAGTATTATATCCATTAACATAAGTGTCTATTACCATCCCACTTCTTTCACTCATGTACATCATAAACTAAAAGCTCGCAAATGCGCTTATCGAAAGGGTGATTAAAAGAGGAAGCATGGGAAATAAAAGTAAACTTGTCGGGGCTATGGACGCTTGCTAGCAGCGGGGCTAGGCTTGTATGGCATAAAAGAAAACTTCGGCAGGGTATTATTTAAGCTCGCTGGAAGTTAAGCGATGTCAAAGACCATTCATAGCAAAAGATATATGTTTTATTAAAAAACTCATTTCTGTACCTTCTTCTATTTCTCATACAAGGTAATTTTAAAATAAATTTTTCCCAAACTTTCGATTGGTTACTTTTATTCAAGTTTGCTTTGAGTACTTATCTTTCAAACTGATATTTCCTAATCTATTTGTGTGGGACCCATGGAAATGTTTTATTGTTTGACGATTTAAATGACTCCATTATTTTTAAATCTTTGGGTAAATCAAAGTTCATTATCTTTAACCAGAGATAATTGGTTCTTCCTAGTTTGTCTCCAGTCTTGTAGTGAAAACTAAACAACTCCATTTTTTATTTATTTATTTCAGATAATGGGGCCCTTTCCATAAATGTTTGGCTAAATCACCTTTTAATATTTTATTTTGGTTAAGTATCCTACAATTTTGTAAATTTTTCATTTTCATCAGATTTCTATTTTGATTGCTTCATCGAATTCAAATTTTCACTAGCGTTCCATCGATACTTGTTTTATCTCATTTGGTTACACGGTTTGGAAATGGTGTTCATCTAAAGTTCGATCATTTTTACCGCCTAGGTTAAAAAGTGTACAAAATGTATATTATTTTAATGTTTGTAAATAAATTAGTAATTCATTGTAAATATTAGTTCCTAGTCATTTTTTACTAATTTATTCATTTTTCACTAATGGTCCTACAAAATCGCTCAGCCAAATTATAGAACAATTAAAATAATGTGCTTTTGGGATCTCGGTAATTTATTTCAATTTATAATTTTAAAAGAAATTATAAGACTCGAAATTTCAAACTTGTAAAGTGGTAATTCATTTTTGTAGGATTTTTAATTACCAAAGTGGTTGTAGTTTATAATGGAGGAGTTCCACTCCAAGTGAGCCCCACTTCACTTCACCTCACCTCCTCTCTTCCTTTACAAAAGACCCAATAAAAAGTTCTAATATATGATATTTAAAAAGTCTCGATATAAAAGGACCCGCTAATGTTTTTCCAATAGTTTGAAAAGTATCAATATTTCAAAAAAAATTGATATCTAAAATAAAATCCAATATTTAAAGTCTCGATATCGGAATATCAGATATAGAGTTTTTCAATTGATGCACATCTTAAAACTTACGATATATTATTCTCTGACTATCCGATAATAAAAACATAAGTGAGGTTATTTTATTTATCATAATATTTCACCACTTCTTATACCTCATGCACCTCCTCCATTTCATTTGGGCCTTCTCTATTATGATTTGATCCATAGTGAGTCTTAAAGCCATGTGTTAAACATATTATTTTTTATTTGAATTTTGTAGTATGAACTTTTGTATTATAATTTTATATTATATAAATTAAAATATATTATATTTTATTTTAATTTTAATATATATTTAGTTATAATTTAATATAATATATTTTAATTTAATTTATATATAAATTATTTCGTAATTATTTAGTTAAATGTTGTGTTATAATTAAATTAATATTAATTAGCTAATAATTGATTATCTAATTTAGGATTAGATTTTTAATTAAAATTTGTTACTTTTAGCCCATGTAACAATTTTTCCAGCATTCTTGCAGTTTTGACTCTACAATTTTGGAAGCTCATAAGTTGAGTTTTACTTAGCCAAATTAGGCTCAGGATGGCTCGTTGGATAAATAAAAGCATGGAAAATATTTATGAAATGGTTCCATGACCCAATTCAGTCATTTAATGACTAAAATTTAGTAGAATATCAAGCTATGTATTTGTAAACAAAATTAATTTTCTAAGTTTATTTTTTTTCATTTTCATTTGCTCATAGTTTTTCCTGAGTGCAGATCCATTCAACTATGTTCTCTTTGACCAATATGATCTTCACAAGGATTAATGAAAAGATCAGATTTCCTTTTATTTATTTATTTAATTAAGTTTTGATTGGAAGATGTTTTATTATTCAGATTTGGTATTTTCGAATTTTAATTTGTAATTTAATTAAATTATGATTGGTTTTGGTAGGAGCATAGTTGAGGAGATGAGAAAGAAAAGATTTCAATCAGTGGAACTGCTCCAGCAATAGAAGAAAAATAATTTTGACCAATGAAAAATTGTTCTAGCAGAGTTGTTATTCAACAACTCTCTTATTTTGAATTCATTTTGTAATTATAAATAGTACCTTGAAGAATAGAGAAATGACTTCTCTTCTCTACAATTTTGAAATTCTTAAAAGCACTATTGCAATATGAGTTTCATTGTTGTAGGTAGAGAAGATAAATCTCAGAAATGGGGATTATTGGAATTTGTCTCTTTTCATTCTGATCCAGGTGGATGTTGGTGGCCACCCACCTATCCCATTTGGACCCCCACAACTATCTCTTTTAGTCTTTTTAGTTTCCTAAATTGTAGCATAATTTACTATTTTTAGCAGTTTTTTGGGTCCTGAACTTCCGGAGTCGTTTTGAGGCCCTAAACGACGTTTTTTGGGAAATCTGGGGGCAACATAGGTGATGTCCTATGTTGCCCTTCCCAATGTGGTAGTTCTCGGATAGATATTTCTAACGAGCTATCATACGCGTCAAACGGAGATCGTATGCCAAAGTTACGACCCC
>APFE030491816.1:20363-31757 GCA_000404065.3 Pinus taeda | reverse complement strand
TGGTTGTAAGCATATTTCAGTATTTTCCATTAATGAAATGAAGTATTATTTCCGCTGCATCTCTTTGTTTATGGTTATCGCATCTCTGTATTTATGGTTATCTCTGTAATCTATTGCGTTCCTGTTTAAATCCGGATCACACTCTAAACTATCTATGCAGGGCAAAACTTGCACTATTCCAGCTCTTGTTTTAACATCAGAGTTTATGAGTTGTAGAAGATTGTTGGAGATGAGATATAGAGAAACAGGTTCAATAAATTGGTAATTTTTATACTCTTCTTTTAATACTAGTTTCATTTTATAATAGCATAAATGTGTCATTTTCATTTATATTTGTGCACTATTTTCTTTGTGAGTAATTTGCCTCAATAATCTGTTATCATTTATCTCTGCTCTTGTATATTGAACTATGATTACTGAGTAATTATTTACTCATAAATCAGTCTTTTAATTCTGATTTAACAAACAGTAATATCTTGCGAACTATTTCCTTATATTATTGTTTAATAATTCATGTTACTGATTTAATAATCATCATCATTTTCTAAACTACTTCCTAAATGTTGTTGATTAATTATTCTTGTTAATAGATATCTGAACAGAATGTGTTTTGGCATTCATAATATCATTTAATTGAACTACTTCGTTAAATTGATATTCATTATAAGGTAGACATATTTAAATGCCAATCATTTAAATACTTTCCTCTCAATTGGGTTAGATCTACATCTTCCTAATCGAGATAGGCTTAGGATCTTTTTCCTTTTGCTTGCATTCTAGGATTAATTCGCATTTAGATTTAATTCTACATTTCTAGTAGTCTTCTTATCAAAGAGGAAAACTTTAGTTGTGGCTTGGTTGAGCCCTAAATCAACTTAAGGATCACTTTCTTACCTATTCAGCAAGAAGAATCAATCAAATGTCTCTTCCATATTGGTAGTTGAAAGTCATACTTTAAGCTAGTGGAGATAGATAGAAGGTAACTGGACCTAATTTAACCAGTTGGAACCACCATCATAAATGGAAAAGGAGTTTCTTTAAGATCACGACCGAGTGGTCTCCCTTATAAAGTTGAGGCAAAGAATTTCAATCCTTCAACACACTAGTAGAGTTTTCTTACAACTATGGGTATCATGAGTCACTAAGGATGAATCTATTAGAGGCACTTTATGGGTGATGTTGTAATAACCCTATCAGATGGAGTGATCCAATGAATCAATTGTTGATTGGACTAGACACTTTAGTAGAAATGGAACAGGAAATGAAGGTTATAAACAATAATTTAACGGTAGCATAGGATAGATAGAAAAGTTATGCATATCTACACAGGGAATTTAAAGGGTTTTAGGTTGGGAAACATGTGTACTTGTGCATCAAGCCCAAGGAGATCTCCTTAAGGATTGGATCATGTGTGAAGTTGACACCTCGGTATTGCAGGCCTTTCGAGATCCTTGAGAGTATTGGACTAGTGACTTACAGACATGCACTGCGTCCAACAGTGAAAGTCCGTGATATTTTCCATGTTTCATTGCTTAAGAGATATGAAAAAGATGTTGATCATGTTATTAATTGGTTTGTATTGCAGGTGGATCCAGAAGGATAATTCCAACCAAAAACTGAGTGCATATTGCAGCGAAAGATGCTCATGCTTCAAAACCAAGAAATTGAGCAGGTTAAAGTGAAGTTGAAGCACTTTGGGCCTGATGAACCTACATGGGAGATGGTTGATCAGATGTGGGCTATTTATCCTTCATTGTTTGTTAGTGAAGGCAAATGAGTTTTTTGTATATGCACATATCTATGGTTATTATTGTAAAAACCGCAATGAGTTGTGTTATAAAGCTCCAATAAGTGGTATGGGTGTCATGTTGTTATGTTTGTCATGTTGGGTTTCTTTTTAGCAAGTGGATATTGTAAATACTACATCAAGCTAAGTCATAAAGCTCCATGGAAAGTATGTTTTGGTTTTCAGTGGTCTTGTTGGTTGTAGGTGTCATAAAACACTAAGGATGGTGTTCCCCTCAGAGGGAGGGGTTTGCAATGATTGTAAGTTAAAATTTCATGTAATAAAGCTAAAAGGAAAAATCAAACCAAGGTCATGGTACATGTATTCCAAGTTGAATGTTTCGGAAAATCATCCTAGTGGGTGTTAATTTAGTTATTATGGCTAAGGGAAATTGGCAAAGGCATGACAAAGGCTTTGATAAAGCAAGAGGCATTTATTTATGAAAATATTGGAAAATATGAGAAAAGGAAGGTGAAAGGTCATAGGTTGCATGAAAGGAGGAAATTGAAGAAAATTGATGGAAATTGAATAAAATAGAGGACTTAAAGATAAAAAGGCTTTCGAGGATCAGTTCATAACCTTTTGTCGGTTTTAGCTTGGAGCTTTCTCTCTATTATCTCTCTCTCATACCCTTGCACACTTAGATCATTCTTGGAGCCCTCTAGAATTGGAGAAAGGAAGGCAAAGGAAGGGCAAGGAAGAAAAGGGGGACAAAGATCAAACAAGGAAGGGTTGGATCAATCAGCTACAATCAGATTACTTTCATGTATCAAGTTGCATGTATGATTTCCTTTCTAGTTTTGGTATGCATGGTACATGAATGCGTGTATTTGGTTCTCTTGTTGTTACTGAAAGGGTTTTTCCAAGTGTGGCAGTGGTTTCAACCTTGCCTTTCTATTTCCGGATAATCATGGTGTGATGGGGTTCTTTCATTTGGTTGAGTTGGATTTCTGAATGGTTTTTGGAACCAAGTGATGTGGTCTCAGAAAAATTCCCAAGTGTCTAAGAATACCTTGGCCGATAATGACGAGATACATAGTAAAGCCTGAGGGTGGAGATAGAAAAATTACTCAAATTATTGTTGAATAAATTCGGAGGCATCCATGCTTGTTGGGGCCTAGTGATCCCTTGATTGATTTTGGATGGATTGTGGTAAATCTTGGTAGTGTATATTTATTGTTTGGCCTAGAAATCCCTTGACCGATAATGGTGGGATATATGGAAAAGCCTAGATTTATAGATGAGGATTTCGGGCCTAGGAATCCCTTTACCAGTAATGGCGGGATACACAGTAAAGCCTGAGGAATCCATGGTTAATTATGTTCCGAGTTCCACATTAATTCTTGGAATATGGTGCAGGGGTGATTGGATAAGAGAAATATTTGTTTTAGCCCAATTTGTGGTCAGGTGGTACATGGAAGTCCTTGACTTGGTTGGCTTTTCATATGTTAATAAGAGCTCTCTTTTTCTCCTATATTTCATGACTATGTATACTTGTTATTATGCGATTTTGATTGTTATTCCATTTCTATTATTATTTTGGTTATATGCTAGTTATAAGCATGGTTTTATGACAAACTTGAGTTATGTCTCTCATCATGTTTTGGTTAGTAAATGAATTGTGTTAGGTCCCTATAATACTAGTGAGTCCCCCATTAGTATTTTCATTGTATCCCTTTATTATTATTGTTGTGCCCCTATTGTCCCCACACTATTATCATTGTGCCCCATAGAAACCCACTATTGTTATTGTTGTGCCCTTATATTATTATTGTTATGTCGGCTTTGATTATATTGTGACCCCTTAGACTCCTATATCTAGAAAGGAGGTTTTGGTCATTTAAAGAATTCAAGAATTTTTCATTTGTGTAATTTAAAGGATTTTTTCTCCTCGAATAGGCTACATTTTAAGTCATTGATCTATCTATTTCTTCTATTTTGTGACCTGGTTGTATAAAAATTGGTATCATGCTTTGGATTTTAGGGTTTCACTGCTTCAAACAGGTCATCGTGGAATGTTTGCTATAATATTTTTTTCTCCAAGGTATCAGAAGCTAAAACCAAAACCCATTTGACCCGAAATCGATATGAAACTCGAGTCTGAATTTCAGACCTTTGCTCACTATATTTTGAGAGATATGATCCAAGAAAGTTAGGGATTTTGCAGGACTTTGAATTACATCCCAAACAGGTGACCGTGGGAAAATCGTCATAACTTTCTCTCTGAGTATCATATTTAAATTTAGTAAGAAGGTACAGAAAGATAATGGATTGTAGTTTTTTTGGTATCATTTTCAAGTCCAAAGGTTGAAATAGTGACGCGTGGCACGTTATACAAGTTAGCTCTACTAAAAAAGTTTATAATCAGATCATCTTGGGAGATTTGGCATAACTCTTTCTTGGAGAATCCAATTTCAATCAAACTAGTGGAATTGGAAAGGGGACTCAAAGGGCTACTTCATTTCGCAATTTCAGACCTTGGAGATCCGAAATGTCAGAGATACATCCAATTCAATATCAAGCTCCTACAAATAAAAAAAAAGGTGTGTAGTCTTTTTAAAAATTTGCATAAGTCTTGTTTGAAAAATTAGTTTGAAGTGATTAAAAGGGAATAGTGAAGAAAATTATCATTAGTTGATGAACCGAAGAAAGAAAATGGCAACGCCTAATAAGCAACCCGAAATATGTACTATGACACATGGAGAAGAGGAAGAAATGCAATATGATATATCAAAATTACGAGACCAAGTGCAACAAATTTCTCTCTCACAAAAAGTAACAGAAGAAAAGATGGATGGTTTGAAGAATGGCATCAATGGTATGAAAGACAACATTGAAGATTGGAAGAAAGACATGGAAGGGTGGAAAGAAGGTTATAGATGACAAGCTTCCAGTTTAAACAATATTTTCAGAACTCGATGAGGAAGGAAAAATCATATTGGAACTTGAAGCAGTCACTGAAACAAGAACTCGACAAGTACAAAATTGATCAATTTCAAAGTATCTCATCAAGTGGAAGAACTTAGCCATTTAAGATTGAATATGGGAGGATGAGAATTTTATATAAAAGCATCCAAAACTACTCATGCAATGCAGACAACACTTTTTTGAAGGAGAGGGGCATGTTAGGTCCCTATAATACTAGTGATTCCCCCATTACTATTGTCATTATAACCCTTATTGTTATTGTTGTGCCCTTATTGTCCCCACATTATTTTATTGTGTCCCATAGAAACCTGCTATTGTTATTGTTGTGCCCTTATATTATTATTGTTAAGTCGGCTTTGATTATATTGTGACCCCTTAGACTCCTATATATAGAAAGGAGGTTTTGATCATTTGAAGAATTCAAGAATTGTTCATTTGTGTAATGTAAAGGAGGTTGCCCCTCGAAGAGGCTATGTCTTAATTCGTTGATCTATCTCTTTCTTCTATTTTGTGAGTTGGTTGAATAACAAATAGTTAATGAATGCATGACCTAATAGATGATATTGCAGTTATTGTGAGAGGGCATCAAACCTTCTTGATGATTCTTAGATAAGTATGAGGACCCTAGTTTATATGTGTGTTTATGACCCGTACATTACATGGTTATGATGTGTTTGACAAAATTCTTGTCATTGTTAGGATGGGTCAGGTTAAGTCATTGTTCAATTTTTACATTAAAAGCCCTTTCCCTTTGTTATTTTTCATTTCTAAGAGTTTCATTAAGTTCTGGGTAGAGCTCTCAGTCTTAACGCTGAAAAAGTGGCTCAAATATCGGGGTCATTGGCATAGAACTGAGTGGAAAATTCTATAGTCATTGTTATGCAAGCTCATGATAGTCATTGAATGGTCTTAGCCACTAGCTTACCTTGTCATGGGAGCGAATGAGAGCACAGGTCAGTGAAAATCTAAGTTAACTCAGGGGTTGGGTGTCTGGAGTGGTTGGTTAGCTCTTGGGGCTCCTGTAGCACCTGAAAGATATAATTCAGACACATACAACATGATCCATCATTCTTGCACACCAATACTACTAGAGAAGAGAAATTTTTTTGGATAGGTTTAATTATACTTTCCTCTAACACTTATGTAACCATACATTTAATTTCACCCTTTTTGGCATAGTGATATCTATAAGGTTTAATGGTTGGAGAGCAATTCATAGAATCAAGTGAATAGATCAAAAATAGGTGGGTGACCTTTGAGAGTCTCAAATACCATGGAATGATTTTCAAGAACTCTTTGGATATCTGGAGAGATGGATGACTTAGATGTTTGAACATCTAGTGAGCATAATTGTGCAATTTCCCCTTGTTGTTCCTTCTTGAAAATTTTTATTATGCCATTTATTATCTTCATAGGTTTCCATGTAATGCCCTTTAATTCAATTTCCTTTTCATCCCAGAAAAATTTCAAGAAAAGTGTTGAAAATAAAAGCTATTGTCCCCAGATATAGTAACCATTGGACACCTAATACAACATCAACACCCCTCATTATAATGGAAATCATTGGGCTATTCAATACATATTCCCCCGTGTTTATATTTATATTATGGCACTCCTCAAGTAATTTATAATTCCTCCATCTGCAACCATCACTTGACACTCTCGTGTTGCATATAGAATGCAATTCAAATCCTTGGTTATCTTACAATGAATAAAATTATTCATACTACTTGTATCAAACAACACTATTACCTTTTTCTTCTTGATATATCCTTCTATATTGAGAGTTTGAGGAGTGGAAATTATTGCTAATGCATTACAAGATATGGTCAGATTCATTTCTTCTTTTTTAACCCATGGGGTTGGTTATTGGTGTATATCTTCTTCTTTTTAGGTTTCTTGTTACTTTTCTTCCTCCTCTTCACAATCTATGTAAAATAATTTATTCTCAGCACACTTATGACCTTTACCATATTTTCTATCACAATTGTAACAAAGCCCTTTTTCTCTTTTTTCCCCCATTCGTTGTGGTGTCAACATTGTAGTTTGTGGGAGACTCGGAGTGACAACACTTCCATCTTTATAGTTGTGAGTGGTAGAACTTCTTGTTGCCATAATTTTGCTTTCAACTTTTCTTGCCACCCTCAATTCATTCTCCAATTACTTAGGTTCCCAAAGGAGAACCTCATGTTTCATGTTATTCTTTAACTTCCCTATAAAAACATCAATCAGATGCTCTTCTAGAATATCAGTTACCTTGATATTCAATCTTTGGAATTCCTCAATGTGCCCCCCAACTGAACCCTTTTGTTTGAGATTTATCAATTAGCTAAAGAAGGTATTGCTCTTTGTATCCTCATAATGTGTTATCAATTCCTCCATAAAATTTTCCCAAGTGAAAAGTGATTTATGAGAAAAAGAAGCCATCAATACCAAACAAATTGCTTGGGTTCTAAAAATAAAGATGCAATGCATACATTTTTTTGTGTTTCACATTGTGTAGATCAAAGAAACGCTCCATATATATTATCCATGGTACCAGATCCTTGCCATCAAACTTCATCATATCGATCTTTGGAATATGGTTGTTCTTGAACCCAAAGTTAGAGTCTATAAAATCATGATTTGGATTACTTTTTTTCTCATCATGAATGTCACAAAATGGCTTGTCACCACTATGAAGCATTTCTTGTAGCAAATTTGTCAAATCTTCCTTCAAACCTTCCATAACCCCTTTTAACCCATTATTTAAACTTTCCACATCCTCTTTTAAGCCATTCTTCAAACCTTCCATGTCCTCTTTTATTCCCGCTTTTAAACTATCCAATTTAACATTCATCATTGCTTCTAGTTTATTTTTGGTTGCTCCTTGTGAGAGCAAAAATTGTTGCAGTTGGTCCTGTAATTTTGATAAATCATGTTGCATTTCTTCCTCTTCTTCATGCATCATAGTAAATCTTTCTGAGAGCTCAATGGGTGTAGCATTTTTTTTATTTTTTTTGGAGGAATTTTGGAACCAATTAAATATATCAATAGTTCACTATGTAGAAATTTCTATAGATCAGCTAGCTCTAATACCATGTAGAAATTCTGCAAATTCTCTACAAATATAGCTACCTCTAAGACTATGTAGAAAATATGACAGTAGATTAACCTAATAATGCAATATAACCAAAGCAAAATACTATAATCTACTTCTACTATCAATTTGTGGAAGCTTAAAGATTGAGCAAGATCGAGTTGAACACATATAACTAGAAGAAGAAGAATCAATGCGCATGAAACAAAGAAAATACTCAAGGGAAAGCCTCAGCTAAAAACCCCATTATCTATAGTATCATACAAGGTGGAAATACATCAAAATTATAAAAAGCCTTAGCTCTCACAGCTAGCCAGCTCTCAGTACAATCCTCCTGGATGCTCACAGGAAATCAAAGCTTCTCACAAGCCTTCTCCTCTACCCTCCAAACTCCTATTTCCTTGCGCAGTTCCTCTGGGATGATCTCCTTCACCTAGTGGAACAGTGCTCTCACACACTACTCTAACACACTATCAGAACTGCGCAATCCTCAAGGACCCTTACCTCGACTGCATGCATTGGTTTCTTTTATAGGAAAAAAACATGAAACTGATAGTACATTGTCCTTAACATTTAGCTCAATTGGGTCTTTCTCAGAATAGACATGCATGAGTTTTTGATGAGGGAATCTTCAGTTATCTATAGTACACTGGTTGAGTGCATGCATGCATCAACTGACTAATAACTCACAATTAGTTCCTCAAACAGTTTGGAACTAATTTAATTGGACTTAACTCAATAAACTAAGCTAACTAACTACAACTCAAATATAACTCAATCTTATCTCCTTAATTAAGCGATAATCTCCTTAATTAAGCGATAATCTTCTTAATTTAAGGGATAACTCTTGCATGACAGTAGAAAGACTTCTAACTTGAATTTCTCCAACTAATTAATCCTTAATGAATTAATTAATTATTTCCAAGCAACTGGTGAGACTATATTCGAATTTAATTCACAATTTTAATTCAAGGACAAATTAAAATTGGAATATTCTGGATTCTATTTTTATCATTTCTTGTTGCTATTTTCAACACACTATGCCCTTGTAATCACTTCAAACTAATTTTTCAAACAAAATTTATGCAAATTTAAAAATACACACCTTTTAAGAGCTTGATTTTGGGCTTGTCGATATGATTGACCTTGAAACTATTGTATCTTTGTTATTTCATACTCGCAAGGTCTGAAATTGTCTCTTGAGGTAGCTCTTTGTGTCTTCTTTCCAACCCCACAAGTCATACCGATATTGGATTCTTAAAGATAAATATATGCCAAATATCTTACGATGGCATGATTATGGATTGGTTCAGTAGAGCTAACTTATACAGGATGCTACATGTCACTGTCTCAACCTTTGGCCCTGAAACTTGTAACTGAAAAGCCAACATTTTTGTAGTTTCAATCACTTTTTACAAAGTTCAAATCTTATTCTCAAAGAGAAATTTATGATGATTTTCCCTAGGACACCCATTTGAGATTGAATTCTAGAGCATACAAAAACCCTAAATTCCTTGAACCATATCTATGAAAATATAGTGAACTAGGGTCTGAAATTTTGATGAGATGTTCATCAAGATTTCACCTCAACGTGGTAATAATTTCATGGTATGAAGCTTCACAGGAAAAAATGTTAGAGTCAAAATGCCACAGTATTGTTTGAAGCAGCAAGACACTAGGATCAAGAGATTTGATACCAAATGTTATGTATCCAAATCAAAATAATACAAAAACATAAGAAAACATAGATCAATGACTTGATAATAAGCCACTTCGAGGGGGAAACCTCCTTTTACATCACATAAATGAAAATTTTGATGATTCAAATGAAACGACCTCCTCTGTATATATTAGAGTCTAAAGGGTCAATTATAATTAGGGCATACATAACAATAATAATGTAAGGGCACAACAATAACAATAGTGGGTTTCTAAGGGGGATAACAATAATAAAATGTGGGTTAAACTAGTATTATAGAGACCTAAGATAGTTTTGTTATGAAAGACATTAAAATTGATTTTTATGTTGTTGTTAATTGTATTCTTGACCCAAACGACAAACTATAAAATATGTTCTTTTAAAGGTGCAAATAAACATATTCGACAATTTTCACTTATATCCAAAACTCATAATAGAAGAAAAATTTGGAACGAAATATTATAACATCTAAACTTCAAAAAATATGAAGTCGATGGTTAAGTTGAACATGGCTTGTGGATTGCTTATAATGGTTAACCCAAAAGGTGTCCATGAGGGTTGCATTCCTACTAAGAATCATCATATATATATAAGAGTGTATATATATATAAGAGTGAAGTCTTGGAGGGAAAATACACAACTAGAGCTTGTGCAAAACAATTTTTTGTACAAAGTGTAGAAATTTTGCAAATTCTATACAAATCTCGCTCTGAGACTATGTAAAAAATATTACTGTAGATTAACTCGATAATGCAATATAACCAAAGAAAAATACTATAACCTACTTCTACTATCAGAGTGCTTTGTGGAAGCTTATAGATAGAGCAAGATCGAGTTGAACACATATAACCAAAAGAAGAAGAATCAACGCACAATACACATGAAAATACTCAGGGGAAAGCCTCAGCTAAAAACCCCACTATTTGTATTATCATACAAGGTGGAAATACATCAAAATTATACAAAGCCTTAGCTCTCACAGCTAGCCATCTCTTAGTACAATCCTCCTGGATACTCACAAGCAAACTTGGCTTCCCACAAGCCTTCTCCTCTACCCTCCAAGCTCCTATTTCCTTGCGTTGTTCCTCTGGGATGATCTTCTCCAACCAAGTGGAAAACTAATCTCTCACACTGATCTCGCACCCTGTATGAACTACGCAATCCTAAAGAAACCTTACCTTGACTGCATGCATTATTTTCCTTTATAGGAAAACACATGCAATTGATAGTACATTGTCCTTGACATTTAGCTCAACTGGGTCTTTCTTAGAATAGACATGCATGAGTTTCTGATGAGGGAATCTTCAGTTAACTCGAGTCACTAGTTGAGTGCATGCATGCATCAATTGACTGATAACTCACCATTAGTTCTTCAAACAGTTTGGAACTAATTTAACTGGACCTAACGCAGTAAACTGAGTTAACTAATTACAACTCAAATATAACTCAATCGTATCTCCTTAATTAAGGGATAATCTTCTTAATTTAAGGGATATCTCTTGCATGAATTCAAAAATACTTCTAACTTGAATTTCTCCAACTAATTAATCCATAATGAATTAATTAATTATTTCCAAGCAGCTGGCGAGACTAAATTCGATTTTAATTCACAATTTTAATTCAAGGACAAATTAAAATTGGAATATTTTGGATTCTATTTTTATCATTTCTTGTTGCCATTTTCAACACTCCCTCTCAACAAGAAAGGAATTTAACTCGATCCCAATCGTGAACCTTTGGAATGTTATGCATGCAACACTTCTCTCTAGTTTTGTTGCTCCAGCAACTCCAAAAACAAAAAAAACATCCAACCTGAATCAATATGATGCATCTTTCATCAAAGTCTCTGACTGCTATTGCCTCTGTCAACTGAAAACTTTGCGCTTCTGCTGACTTTGCCTT